>PVKM010018882.1:0-24672 GCA_004027735.1 Carollia perspicillata | reverse complement strand
GCAAAACACTGTGGACACATTCAGTCAGTCACAGCACCTTCTCCATACACTGCACAAACCTTTTTTTGTATGTTTCAGTTGTGTTTTTACCTTTTTTGAACTAATAAAGCATAATATGCCGAGAATGTTGCCTATTTTCTTCCATCTAAAATATTAAAATGGCTGCACAAAAATTTACCAATTTTGATAAGTTTTTTTTAAATATATGCTGATATGACAGCTGTCACAATATAGTCTAACAAAATTGTTTCAAATGAAGTTAAAGACAACTAAGTGCTACTAGGGCCATTTTCTCTATTAATTGATGCTGAGTTTGATTTAAAGTGGTCCGCCTCTGTTCCAGTGCTGTTCACTGAAAGGCCCTGGGAGTGGTGACCTCTAGTAGCAGTGCTCCCCTAGTACTCAGGCTTGGTTTCTAAAGCACAGTCTCCACTAAAAGGAACCAGAGCTCCTTGGAGAAATATTCCAGGTTTGGGGCAGGGTGATCCTGGGAAATCTTACTGAGTCAGTGAGGAGGGAAGTGCTCAGTGAATGTTAGGAACGCAAGAAAAGGACATCAGGGCTAGCTTAAAAGAGTTTGTCCTAGCCAGACTCCATAATTTGATCATCAAGAAAGAATAAGAATGATAATGGATTATAACATTGAATGTAAGAATTCATGTATTGATAGTGGTTAAACAAAGATGGGGGAGGGAATGCTCTTTTTTACTGAAGAGTGCCAGCTAATGAACAGAGGAGGAAAGATAGAAAAGTCACCTGTTTACTATCACCAGGGTAATGATGACTTAGGCAGGAGTCCTCAGTGGGTGACAAAACCATGGGTGTTTGTTGGGGAGCAGTATATTTCCATAGTGTCAAAGTGTCACCTCACAGAGGACGTACCGTAGGAAAGGGAGAAATTACATTTAGGGTTAGTAGGAAGGTGTGGCATTTGTGTGCTCTGAGACAGCTGCCTCACTTTGTTTAGATGTGTTATCTTTGATGAATCCTGAGCTTTCATGATGTATATTCTGTTGCCTGTATAATGCAATACAATTGGTAGAAACCAAATAGTCTTTGTGACCTCCACAGTTGCCCCTTAGCCAGATACAATGTATGGTGTGATGGAAGCTTAAACTGGAGAATCTTCCATCAAAGCGTGTTTATAAAGTTATATATACCACCTGGCAGTTGTCTCCGCCTTGGTCTGCAGCTATGGATGTTAACATTTTTACTAGTTATATCTTAGGTTTTTTGGTTCTGTTTTTTCATTGATCATTCTCTCAGGGATGCTTACAGAAAGATCAAATAAGAGCTAATAGGCATTTCACTAACTCCCTTTTGTGTTCTGGGCAGTGGTGGCAATATGTAGATGACGAGTTTCAATTTTAAGGTCTAACACGAGCAAGTAAGTGGTTCCTGTGCTGTTGGACGGATCCTGGAACAGTAAATGCAGTGGATGGAATTTTTACCTCTTACGGAACACATTTAATTCTAATGTGCTTTGGCCATGACCTTTAAAATCCCACCTCCTCTCCTTTTTGCAGGCATGCTCAGTCCCTGGCCGCTCTGCAGGCGTACGCGCACTGGCTGGCACAGTACTGCAGCGAAGCGCATCGGCAGAACACACAGCAGTTTTTCACGCTCATCTCCACCACCATGGATGCGGTCACACCTCTGATCAGCACCAAGGTCCTGAAACAGCAGAGGCTGCCCCTTTTATCTAACTGTGTCTGTCCTTCTGTCCATATACCCGTTTGTCATCAGATCCGAATATTACATAGCATTAGAGCCACTACCACCGTAATACAGCTACATCCCATTTCAAGTTCTTTTTAGGTGTAGTCCACATAAATGCAAATATAACTTTATGTTTTTAGTTCTCTAAGTCCCACATGATACATGCTTATTGTGAAAAAGTAGAATAGGGTTCAGTTTTATAGACTGAAAAGTATTTGTACTCTTTAATCCCTTCCTCCAAAACATTTTCCTTTTCCACAGCAAGCGCCGTCAGCACTTGGCGGTCTGTCCTTCAGGCATGGCGCCCCTGCTACATACAAAAGGAAGAGTGTGCGGATAGCTGGGCGTACAGCTCCTTTTGCTTAACAGTGTGCTCTCGACACCTTTACCAGTGCAGAGCAACTTCAGCTTTTCAGACTGCCCCACGTTGTTCTGTAGTGGGATGTATTGTGATTTTCGCACTGATGGAGATTAGGTCCTTGCGGGATGGGTTGCTGGAAGTGGAATTGCTGGGTCGAAGGTCGTATCCGCGTAAACTGTGATAGGTTCTGTTAAGTTTCTCCAAGAAGACCAGTGTGTATTTTTTTTTAAATTTTAATTGTTGTTTGGACCAGTGTGTATTAATAGAGCATATAAATGCTTGTTTTTCTTTTTTTATGGTTTTAATTATATGTCGTATTCTGTAGCACTGTTGACAGGATAATGTCTTATTTTCCATAAACTTATGTTGCATTTAAAATTGTAATTTATAAATAATATCCCATGGAGAGGGCATTGTGTTTCATAATACACATAGCCATTGCTGGACCTTTCATAACTGCCATTTGAAATAAGTCATTTCAAATACTTCTGAAAAGCATGTATTTTACAAATGTAACTTTATCCTTTTAGGTAATTTCCTTAGAATAAACGGGATTATAGAGTCAACGTGTAGGGATAGTTTGTGTTTCTAGGAAATTATAGTAATATTTCTTTCCTAAACAACTCTTTTGTGTGTGCTGTTTTCATCATAATCTTACCAGCGTTAGGTCCTGTCTGTAAGAAGTTCTCTGTTTTGCCTGTTTGAAAAGGGCGTAATGATACTTGAATCCAGTTTTTGAGTGGCATGTCGAGGTGAAGACAGTAGGAGAGCCTGGCGTGGGAGGAGGAGTGCCAAGGTGGGGGCTGAGAGAGAGGGATCTCGCCTTGGTTGGGGCAAGAGGGGTTGAGGTGGGCGGTCCCCGATTGTTTGGATGACAGGCCAGGGAGTTTGCCATGAGGTCTACGAGCTGATAGGGAACCACTGCAGGTTCTTGAGCTTTTGAAAAGGGAGTTCAGAGGTGCTGGTGACTATGAATATGAACAGAAACTGGAGGTGGTGGTCCTGGCTGGACAGCAGGAGCTGTGGGCATGACAAAGGAGATGCTTTCTGATGGGCGTCATCACAGGAAAACTTCGAGATAGCGCTTGTGTGGCATGCTTCGGCATCCAAGAACCACATTCAGCTTGTGGCTGCCGCATCTCAGTTCTTCCAGTACCGGGGCCTGCAGTGAGCTGGCATGTCTGTGTTCTTCCCTCGTCCAGGTCCAAGACAAGCTGCTGCTATCTGCCTGCCACCTGCTGGTTTCACTGGCCACCACCGTGAGGCCTGTCTTTCTGATCAGCATCCCTGCAGTGCAGAAAATATTCAACAGAATCACCGATGCCTCTGCCCAGCGACTTGTTGATAAGGTGAGGCCCCGGTGTTGCCCTGGAGTCACCAGAGGGGTGTGGCTCTGGCTCTTGTTTTTGCACGCAGAGCTTACAGGCCTAGTCAGCACAGAAGGCTTTCCTACACGTGTGGCCCTGACGCAGCCTCGGTGCTCTCTTGTAAACGTCCTTCCCCGCGTGACCAGTCAGCGTGTGGCTCCAGACATAAAAAGTTGCTCTTCAGACAAAATACACAGGGAGAGCTTGCGCTGCTTTTATTTTCATTGAACTTATTCTGTTTATTGAGGTGAAGCTTGTGCTGCTTTGAGAGCTGGTGATTTGGCTGGTGTGAGAGTCTTTGCATTCTTTTGGTTTAAAAGTCTTTTTATTATTATATGTTTGTTTTCTTAGGGTTGAGATGGCTTCAGATAAGTATATTCTCTTAAATTTCTCCTAGGAAGCTCAGGTTAGAAGTTTAGAAATAGAACAGGGCTGGAGTTAGCGGGGGAGTCAGAGCAATTTCTTAAGAGCACCTCAATCAGAATGTATTACTTCTGAGCCGGCACCAAGGGCACATTGATTATGAGGCATTCTCTTAACAGCCCTGTTCTGAGTAGCTCCTCAGAGGGTGTAAGAGCCAACAGCAGAGAGACTAGTTAGACTCTGTGTGTGCAGCGTCGGCGATTCGGCAAGGACCAGATTAGAGGGAAAGGGATGGCCCCAGCAGTAGTTATCGAGGCTGGCTCTGGGTTGTGCTAGACCCAGACTTGGCGTTACTGCTTCAATATCTTTTTTCCTCCCTGGGTTGCCTTCGAGTTGGACCAAAGCCAGGTTATATATAAGAAAGGAGCCTGGAGGCCTGAATTCATTGCGTGCGGCGGGTGCTAAAGCCTGTGTGAGGCACGACTGCTCTGCTGTCTGTTGCTCTTGAATTTTTGTGATAGATGCCTTTGGGATCTCTTCCAGGCTCAGGTGTTGGTGTGCCGAGCACTCTCTAACATTCTGCTGCTTCCATGGCCAAATCTCCCAGAGAATGAGCAGCAGTGGCCTGTGCGCTCCATCAACCATGCTAGCCTCATCTCTGCACTTTCCCGGGACTATCGCAACCTGAAATCCAGTGCTGTTGCCCCACAGAGGAAGATGCCACCGGATGATAGTAAGTGGCCCCTGGGAAGGGACATCTCAGGGAGATAGGTAGGGCCCACATTGTTCTTCATTTGTGGCCGATGAGGTTTGCACCCGAGGCTCATGTGGTGAATTAATATGTCCATAGTCACACAGCTAAGTGGAAGAGTCAGATTGGGGCATGGGGGGGACCCCGCTTACCCGTGGAATTCAGTGAATACATCAGCTAGACCTATTTCCTGAATGCAGGATGCCCCATCTCTAATTTAGAATGTGAAAAATAAAAATGTTCATTGGAGGCACCGTTGATGGTGCCATAGGATTAAAAAAAACCCCGCAGTGATTATTTATCTGTTTCTGATACTTACATAAACAAGCAAGGCAGTTTACCTATATACGCTGAGAAAAAAAGAACTTAAACATTATCCTTTGAAACTGTTATTAACCTTTCTCCATATAACAGCTACTTCAGAGGCTTTGAAAGAGCTTAAAATCTTCACATATGGCACTTAGTTTGATTATATTAAAGAAGAGAAAAAAATGAATCAAAGAGAATGCAGTAGTTTAAGGAGAAGGTATCAGATTTCTCTGGAAAATCTTCCTAAAATAATTATCATAAATGTATTTTTTAAATATAGTCAATTGCCCTGGCTGGTGTGGCTAAGTTGGTTCGTCATCCCACAGATCAAGAGGGTGTGGGTTCGATCCCAGTCAGGGCACACGATGAGGATTCAGGTTCAGTCTCTGGTCTGGGCGCGTACAAAAGGCAGCCATTCGATGTTTCTCTCTCACATTGATATTTTAACCCTCTGTCTCTCCTTCCCTTCCTTCTCTCTAAAATAAAATAAAAATTCAGTTTGTTTTCACAATAAGAAAACAATGGGACATTACAGGCTGATATTATTTCTAAAATGTCAACAAAAATACTTTTGAGATGTTAGAAATGGTAATAAATACTCAACATTTAAAAAACATTGTTTTTATAATTAGGAACATTAACATATGCTCATCACACAAAAATGTTAGAATAATATAAAGAAGAAAAGAGAAACTCAAATCTCACCAACTTTCGTATTTTACGAAGTAACCATTTTAACTGTTTTGTCTCTTCCTATTTTTAAGTGGGTTTTATAGCTCCATAGTTGAATAAGAGTGGCTGGCCTGCCGAGGGCGCACCACGTAAGGGCAGGTACTGGTGAGCTGCTGTCATCAGATCGCTGGCTGCGCCAGCACCGGCCGTCAGTGTCTGGTATTTGATCCTGAGTGTTCCACGTTCAGTAATCGATCCGATCCTCATATCAGCCTATGAGTTAGGTACCATGAAGTATCTTGATTTTATCCATGAGGAGAAACTAAGATGGGAAGATGAACTAACTTGCCCAGAGGTGACATACAGTTATTATATAACCATGTTTTATAAAGTTTAACCGTCTTCTTTACCCAGTTTATCTTACATGTACTGTATTAGTCAGCATAGGCTAGGTTATTCTGTGTGTAACAAATAATCCCAAAAGCCTAGTGGCTTGGTGCAGGAAAACGTTTCTTTCTTATCAGTACCACCTGTCTAGCTTGGATCAGTGTTTGGGTGGATCCTGCTCATTCTAGCCACCCAAGGACCCAGGCTTATGAAGGGTCCTTTTCAGTCTGTGCTTACACTGGGAAAGTCTCTTGCCTAGAAGTAACCATTTCCATACATATTTTCTTGGCCAGAGCATGTGCTTACATGGCCATGGTGTGACCTCAGCAGGGATGGAAAGTATGATGCCACCATGTTCTGGAAAGATTTGCTGAATAACATTAATGATTTACACAGTGAATGTAATTAAAAACATGGTTAACTGCCCTGGCTGGTGTGGCTCAGTGGATTGAGCGCCAGCCTGTGAACCAAAAGGTCACAGGTTCGATTCCCAGTCAGGGTGAAACTGGAAAAGACACCAGAGCTCGTGCTGCCTGTTACTTGCCAAACCCAATAAGTGGAGATAGAGATTGAATCTTTATGGGCGCTTTATTCAGGTGGCTGGCGATCTGAGAAGGCGGCGGGGTTTGTACCCTAACAGACCGTCTTACATTTTCTTTCCAGGCCAACTTTTTTCTAACGGAATAAACAAGATGTGGTGAGGGACTTTGAAATTCAGAGAGAATTATGTGAAAGAAACTGCAGCATTCTTGTCCTGGGCAGTTAGCTGTTCCCAGGGATGGGGAGATGGTCGTCTGTCTCTCCCTGGAACACAGGGGCCCGGATGCCTCCACCTGTCTCCAGGAGGTGGTCTTTAGCAGTGCCCCAGGAGGTCGGCTGTTTCTCCCAGGACAAACCTTATCTGTAGGATCTGAAACAAAAGCTTTAATGTATGCATTACTTACTAGGCTTATAACTATTTACCTTAAACTAAAAATTTCTGACTCTTAAGTCCCCTGTCAAGGGCATATGCCTGGGTTGTGGGCCAGGTCCCCAGTGTGGGGCACTCGAGAGGCAACCACACCTGGATGTTTCCCTCTCTCTCTCCTTCCCTTTCCCTCTGTCTACAAATAAATAAATAAAATCCTTTAAAAATAAAGTAAAACATTTAAAAAACATAGTTAACATTTGTTGACTGTTTACTGTGTGCCTGACACTGGCCTGGGAATTTTATGTACATTATTTCATTTAGTCTTCCCTAAGTTCTGTGAGATATGTCTTAGTATCCTCGTTCTTTAAGTGATGTGATGAAGGTCTGGAAAGTTTTTCCTAGCCCAACTTTATACTTAGAGAATTTTTTCAAACCTACAGAATAATTGAAAGAATAAGAAAATGAGCAACTGTGTATTTTTTGATGTTAATATTTACAGTTAATATTTTGCCACATTTGTGTTTTTCCCCACTCACAGATACTTTTCAACTGAGCATTTAAAGTTGCAAATTGGCACTTTATTCCTGAATATTTAACCTTTACCTTTAAGAAAAAGATACTCTTTCTTATAACCAAGACACCATTAACACAACCAAGCTGTGTAACATTGTTATGATAATGTCGTTTAACATACAGGCCATGTCCAGATTTTCCGTAGTCATTACCAAAATGTCCTGTTGTGCTTTTTAAATATCCAAAATACAGTCAAGGATCATGTGTTACATTTGGTTGCCACATCTCTTTGATCTCTTATAATACAGTAAAGCACTCCTGTTTTCTCTTTTTGACAACATTGATGTTTTTGAAGTCCAGGTCCAGACCCTTTTTTCTTGGTAGAAAGTCCTGTAATCTTGTTCTGATTGCTTCCAGCAATTAATTTGGGGTGGGAATACCACCTTGGTAGTGATCTGTACTTCCTGTTGCATTGCTTCAGGCCATCTCTCCATTGTAAAGGTACGCCCACCCCCACCCCTGCTTGCCTGGCAGGTGTACGCTGCTTAGGGTCAAAGAGAAAGCAAGAGAAAGCAAAGTCAGACGTGGGTCTGAATGGCTCCAGATCCTTGCTTTTTTGCCACATTGCGCCTTTCTTCTTTAAAGCATTGTTTTTAATTATTCTGTAATATCCTTTCCTGTGGAAATACCACAATACACATACCTGTTCTATTTCTATGTATTTAATGGTGCCTTCAGTGTTTTACTTGTACATAACGTCTGAATAAATCTTGGTCTTGTTCTAATTTCCGTACACATCAGAGGTCATATTACGGTTTCTTAGCTCTTGGCCTTACCCCCTAAACTTTGGCCTGTCCCTGCGCCCTGTGCACTCTTGGGGAAATGTCTGCCCCAGGGCAGTTGCCTGCCTCTGTAATAGTGTCCGTGCTTGTAGCAGGTATGAGCCAGTGGCTCCTCGGTCGGCGGTATGGGTGTGCCCTCTGTTCACCTTCCAACGGCCCTGTGACCGGCCTTTAGTGGATGAGGCCTGTCGTGGGCCGGTACCTTCATTCATGCCTAGTCCTGTGAGGGAGGTGGTGTTATCTGTCCGCATCTTCAGATGCGAAAACCGAGACTCAGAGTGTAGCAGAGTCAGGAGTCAAACCTGATTCTACCCACTTCTAAAGCACGGACTCTTTCTTCTGTTCTACACTTCCCTGGAAGCCTCTTCAGGCCCCCAGAGACTGGTGGGCTTAGGGGTTAGGGCAATCCAGAGAGCATGGCCAGGCGGTGGTCAGCTCTGGTCGCTCAGCTCGGAGCTCTGCCAGGCTGAGGCTGCCAAGCTCCGGCTGGGCCACATAGGATTCTTTGGGAAGCAGTGTCTAAGGGGAAGAGCACCCCACTGGTGCTGGGGGAGGATGATGCCTTTTCTTCTCTCCCGGACCTCCTGATATACCAGACACTTTGTTAGAGTTACTCTGAACCTTGTCTCTGATCTTAATGGCAACCCGCAAAGGCAGGGCTGTTGGCTGTCCGGAGTGTACTGACAAGGACCCTGCCTCAGTTGTATGGCCATCTAGTAGCCACCTGCTATTCACATCCAGGCTCCTCTGGTCCGGGCCCTTGCTGTTTCTTCCAAGCCACCACCTCTCTTTTCTCTGTGCTGTGTGGGGTCATCTAGTGAGCTCATACATTAGGGTATCGTTAGGAGCATACGAGACCTGTCTGGAAAGTATCCAGCCTCTTAACATGAATTGAAGAAGATACAAGAAGCATTGTACATAGGACAGTGACGCTTCGGTCCCCTTCAAAGTAGGCACCTTGGGACCTCACACAGTTCTCCCAATCGCCACCAGCTGCCCCTTTGTATTTTTCTGAATCGCATTGACAGTCTGAAATCTCTTCACTTTCAAAGGTGATTTTATTTTGGGTAAAGCCAGAAGTTGTAGGGCACCAAATTTGGGCTGTAGGGGGCCTGAGTCACCCGGGTGATTGGATGTTTCGCAAAAAAAAAAAACCTGCAGGAGATGTGATGCATGAGTGGGCATTTCGTGGTGATGAAGCTGCCAGTCACCAGCTGCCCACCACTGCAGCCTTCTGAGTCATCCGAATAGTTTCCACGGAGAAACGTTCGAGCTTAACACAAAGTTTGATGTGAATTTGTTGCTCTACTCAGTCGTTTTGAATGTGATGACCACACAGTGCACATGCACACCCAGCGGCATCTACCACCCCCACTGACTAGCACAGCGAAGTCATCGTTGTTCACGCATGTGCATTCCAGTCCACTCTCCTTGGCTGCCAGGTTACATCGACATTGTGTAACCATTCTTGTTACCTTAACAGTGGTTGGACTTGTTCTGGACAGACCTTGTATATTGTCAACAACATATGGTACAGTACGGTATAATAACAATGATTATACATATGGTCACGGGCCCATTAGGTCAAGGATAGATTAGGCAGTTAATTCTTGAACACATCAGTAGATATTGTCACCCTCAAAAATAAAATAGCCATTTTTTTTACCAGCAATATGGGCTTAGTCGGAAATAGCCGAGAATTACATGTGGGGACAAGCAAACGTAGTTGCTTGTTGGAATGCCAGTCCCCGTTCATCACATAAAATCCCTTTCTCGGGATTCCTTTTCCATTAACCTTCTGTAACTTTTATATCCAATTAGGTTATGACCTTTCTCTTTAATTATTTTGGAATAAACATTTTACTCTAGGACAAAACTACTTTTTATTTTCCTTTCCCAAAACTGTATCTCTCATTTCTCATACCTTCTTTATTGAAAATACACATTCTACTTTTCATATACAGTCATTTTTTATCCCTATTACTTTTTAGTAGTTTTGTAAGAAACCTCTTTTCCTGACAGCTTCAGGGTTTTTTCTTAGTTTAAATGTTATTTTCTCAATTTCAAACAGTGACGAAGCTTACCTAGAAAAGAAATGCTGTGAGGCAGTTGGTACAGAGTAATTACAGACTTAGGGCAGATAGGACGATTGACATAAACTGCTTCTATGTAACACAGTTAAAGTAAGCCACATGCTTTTTGGAATTACAGGATGAGATTCATTCATGTCTTTGCGGGACTGGGAATGGTTAGAACACACAGGGGCAGTGGGATCCCCACATTACTGCTGAAGAGTATTGCTTGTTGTTGAGTAGACAGAATAAAGGTTTGAAAGGTGGGACAACTTCTGAACTGATGGCAGAGTTATAAATATCTGGGAAGCCACCACCAGAATGCCCAGCCTTGCAAATAGTTACAGCAAATGGAGAAGTTCTTTTACAAAATGTGGCTACAAATCTGAAAGGGCAGGGCAGCAAACAGTGTATATACACCTGTCGAAGAGGGACTGTGGCCTGGCCCTGAGTCGGCGCTGTGTGTGAGCAGGACAGGAGAGCGCATGTCCGGGGCTCGGCCCCTTCAGCCGGCTGCGCGGGGGCTCCCGTCTGCTCGGTCGCTGCAGTGTGAGGGCAGAGGCTTGCGGGCCTGGCGGGTCATTTCATAGCACGACATACAGTGTATGTTTTGGCCCAGTGTATACATATAAAGCCGTATCAATGACAAATGAAAGTGTAACAAACAGACATGGTTTTCCTGTTTTCAGTATGTGCCATGCACGCACTCCATTTCTGTCTTGATAAAAACGGAAAGGATGAGACCTTTAAAGAGGTCGCAGATAAAGTCAGAGAGCTGAACTAAAGGGAGGGAGCTTGGCATCTGCCGGATGTACCTGACCGGAAGGGGAAAGGTCACTCACAAAGTGGAGAGCACAGAAGGCTCAAGCAGGTACCTCTCACAGTTCCAGGGGTTTGCCTCCTTTGGATCCCACTTCTGACACCCAGTAATGTCACCTCAGAAACAAACTAGGTTATTTTACTAGGAAAATGGGCTTATTCAGGAATAGCAGAGAATTGCGATTTGGCACAAGCAAAGTGCAGCAAGCTGTCGGCAAGTCTGGAGAGACAAAGGACAGCTTTATCGGGTTTTCAAAGGAAGCGGGGCAGCGCTGCTTCGAGCTGGAGCTCGTTGCAGGAGAACAGGAGTTCCAGGCTGTGGCAGTTTCTCATTTGCTGCAAGTGGTGGTTAGTGCATTGTTGCTGAGGCAGGGAGGGGTTGTCCTTCTTTTTTTAAAAGCAGGAAATGAAATTCCTGTGTGAAAAGTGACCTCCCTTGTCAAATTCTTGGCTTCTTTCTGCCGGTTGTGTAGGCTGCCACTAGTGGTATGTGTGTGAGAGTTTCCCCTTCAATGCTTCCCGGCACCGTTCTAACGGGAAGTCCTTATTTACTTTCCCCGTGTGCATGGCAGGCGCTGTGCGGAGGTCCAGGCTAGGCCTGTAGTAATTATCTGTAACACTTATTTTCTCACCAGTTGTTCACTGTTTTCGAGTCTTGAGACCAAGGCACCTTAACCCGAGGGTACATCTGATCTTTCTAGACTTGATTCTGATGGCTAGAAGTGGAATAGAGGGGGAAGAACTTAGCAGGCAACTAGAGTTCTGACAGGAAAACAGAGAA
Organism: Carollia perspicillata; assembly: GCA_004027735.1. Lineage (NCBI taxonomy): Eukaryota > Metazoa > Chordata > Mammalia > Chiroptera > Phyllostomidae > Carollia > Carollia perspicillata. The sequence continues at coordinate 12,806 of PVKM010018882.1, read as the reverse complement.
ATAAAAAGGAAAGGAAGAAAAGGAGAGAGAGAGACTTCAATCAAGAGGAACTATTTCTTTAGCAAGATGTCTGTGTTACTGTCCTCTGAATACCTTTGAAGATTTCTTCCCCTTCCTTTGTGTTCCCTTTTATTCTTGTTTATCCTCAGACAAGTCTTAACATGCAACTTAATCTCGATTTGCAGCCAAAGTGATTATCCACCAGACACTTGGTGTCTTAGAAGATATTGTGGAGAATATCTCCGGGGAATCCACCAAGTCCCGCCAGATCTGCTACCATTCACTGCAGGAATCCGTGCAGGTCTCCCTGGCCCTCTTTCCAGCTTTTATTCACCAGTCAGGTAGGAGCTGGCCACAGGCCTCACTGATGAACAGTGCTGACGAGGACGAGAGTCACCTCTTAGTTGTGTAACAGGGGTCCCCAACCTTTTTGGCACCAGGGACGGTTTTTGTGAAAGATGGGGGTCGGGGAACATGACAGGAGGTGGAGCTGTGGGGGAGCTCAGATGAGCTTTGTTTGTTCCCCCTCTGTGGGGCGGGGCGGGGTCAGGATGGGACCTCACCTGAGCTCTGCTCATGGGCAAATACTGGTCTGTGGCCTGGGGGTTGGGAACCCCTGCTCCGTAGAGCACATCAAGTCAGGAGTAGCACAGGCCTCACGCCGAAGGCAAAGGGCAGTGAGGTTTATTTGGAGAGTCTGGGGCTCAGGCCCCACGGAGCCTTCCTACGGGCCTCACACCGGTGTCAGGTGGCACTGAGTCACTTGCCTCGTTTTCATTTTTAGGGCTTCGCCTTCTTCCAGTATGGAACATAAATGGCTGAGAGCAGTGGGGGCATTATACAGGAGAAGAAAGAGAACTTCTTCCCATAAGTGCTTCTTATTTACTTGCATGGCAAGGCGGGTTTTGACATGCTACCCTCGCCCTGCTCTGTCACTGTCACTGACAGAGGCTCTCTCCTGCTCTGTGGATACATGTGAGCACTGACACTAGTCTTGTCAGTCTTCTGAGAGGAATATCGGAGGCTTCTTAGCAAAGTTGCACTGATTGCCTCTTATAAGCAGAGTTCGTGTAATTAGAGCCAAAACATAATGTACAAGATGATTATTCAGATCTGGAAGTGGGACCACATTAAATGTAACCATTATTTTATGAAATTAATGCATTTAATGGGCCGTGGCTGTGCAACCCAAATACACCTTCATTATCCACTTTTAGCGACTTAACCCCCTGACCTAATCCAGTCCCAACTGCAGGGGTTATTGGTCATAGACAGAAGTCTCTAAAGCACTCAGGTGTTGACCCAGTTGAATAGTTTCATCAGTGTCTGTGCAAAACAATCTGTTTGCGGGGAAAAGTCTCAGCGTTGCTGGGGTGGGGCGGGCGGTGAGGGAGGGTTCATTTCCTATAGGGAGCCATCAAGCAGAGGGGTTCACTGTACTAGAGCTATTTTCTCAGCATGTCCTTAATCATTTTCCACTTTCCATCACTGGCTCGGATGGTGTTGGGGAAATTTCTTCCAGCAGGAAGCCTTAGAGAGAGATGGTAATGCAGATTGCAAGAGGAAGTCTGTCAAGCCAAGGGCTTCCGTTTATCCCTGTGTGCATGCCTCTGATCATTTGCTTTGTCCCTTTGTTTAGATGTGACTGATGAGATGCTGAGCTTTTTCCTCACTTTGTTTCGAGGCCTTAGAGTACAGATGGGTGTGCCTTTCACTGAACAGATCATACAGACTTTCCTCAATATGTTTACCAGGTAACCACACACCTGCTGTCCATGGCTTTCAGATTTCAAGTGAGAAGTAGCGGGACCTGGCTACAAAGTGTGGGATTTTTTTGCTGCTCTTCTTCAGTTGCCACAGTGTTGGTTTTCATCCTGGTCCCAGAGAAACGTTGCCTTGGCTACCATGTGGTTTCTTTTGTCTGCAGAGAACAGTTAGCCGAGAGCATCCTCCACGAAGGCAGCACTGGCTGCCGGGTAGTTGAGAAGTTCCTGAAGATCCTGCAGGTGGTGGTACAGGAGCCTGGCCAGGTGTTCAAGCCCTTCCTCCCTAGCATCATCTCCCTGTGCATGGAGCAGGTGTACCCCATCATCGCTGAGGTATGAGGGGCTGGAGCTGTCCTTTGTGCCACTTCCTGTCCATTTGGGGAGGGAATGAAATATCCAGGAAAATGCATTGTGTTTTAAAGCTAATTTGTTAGCTATTTTATTTTATTTTATTTTATTTTTTGTATAATATTTTTTTCCAAAAAAGAATGCCATTAGCTTGGTACACTATTTTTATATTGGCTGAGTTGATTAGAACTAGCCTAGTGTAAGCAGTAAGCAGGGTTGGTTGGTAAATAAGATCAGCCTCCCATGGCAAACAGTGTAACTTTAGGTGAACATACAGCAAACATTGTAACAGGAATACTGTCCTATCAAGAACCTTCACGGTCCCAAGGATACAGAGCAAGTTCTCCAAATGATTCAACTCTTCCCTTGTCATAGGAAAGCTCTTTGTTCTTAGAAAACAGACAGACGTTCCGCATGTCAAGATCCAGAAGTCCAGCTCTAACTAAATTTTATGTGATAGTTATGGAAATAAGAGCTCATCCTTTTAACTGCCCGAACGAAGGCCCGAAAGAGTCCAGTTGCTTTGCGTCATTAAACGCACGTGGGCCCTGGAAGGTTCCTGCCGTGGGAGCTCTTGCCTTCTGGCCTCAGTGTCGTCTTAATCAGGCTGAAGTGCCGTGTTTTGTTGTGTTTAATACACACCCACGTTTCTGTGTGTATTGTACGTGGGATTACTGTACCCCCTGGCACGTAAGCATTGTGCATGGCAAATACGGTAACTGTATTTGGGCCTTACCGTTTCGAATTCTGCAGAGACATCTGAAATAACATGGCCTGTCATGCTGTCTAGTGACTTGGAGATATTTACTCAAATTAGGAAATACTGGTGAGCCTGCCTCCCCTTCCTCATCCCAGAATTCCAGCTGCTGGTGAAAGAGGAAACAGGCCCAGAGAGCAGTCAGCCCTGTGCGCTGCCTCCCCCCAGAGGTCCTCTGATGCTTCTTTCTGTGGTTCCTTGGACCCCTTTTCTCTAGAGGGCAGATCTGCTCTAAGCCTTCTTATTTGTCTTTAGCTTCTGAGGTTGCGTAGGATCAGCAGGTTAGCTAGATAGCGTTGTTGGTCCTGAAAAAAGGGACAGCACAGCCAGGACAACATGACAGATCAAATCAGGTGCTTTCTAAACAGAAAATCCATTTTTTAAAAAAGATTTTACGTATTTATTCTTGATGGGGGGAAGGGAGGGCGAAAGAGAGGGAGAGAAGCATCAATGTGTGGTTGCCTCTCTCAGCTACTGGGAACCTGACCTGGCCTGCAACCCAGGCAAGTGCCCTGACTGGGAATCCAACCAGTGATCTTTTGATTCTCAGGCCAGCACTCAATCCACTGAGCCACACCAGCCAGGGCAGAAAATCCATATTTCTAATGGTTGTTCCATTTACTAGCCTTTTTCTTGCTAGAAAAGCTGAGTGCTTCCATTAGAAAAAAGTCCCCTTTGTACCACCCCAGACATTCTGTCTCAGGTGTCTGCCGAAGTACTCCTGGTTTGAACTGCTGACTCGGGGGGCTTGATAGGACAGGAAGGTGGGAAGCCAATGCTCTGCTTGCTGTTGCCAGGCCTCTCGTAGGCCTCTGTTGCTCTGGGCTGTGAGCGGCTCTGTGAGCCACAAGGAGGGAAGGTTTGAGGACCTGTGTGTGTCTCAACAGCGCCCCTCCCCTGATGTGAAGGCTGAGCTGTTTGAGCTCCTTTTCCGGACGCTCCATCACAACTGGCGGTACTTCTTCAAATCCTCTGTCCTGGCCAGTGTCCAGAGGGGGGTTGCCGAGGAGCAGATGGAGAATGAGCCTCAGTTCAGTGCCATCATGCAGGTAACGTGGAAGAGCTGCTGAGTCTGCCCAGTGACTCAAGAACAGCTGGCACTCATTCAGGACACCACCTGGGTCCATTGGCTGTCTGTCCCTTGGTCTGCTTCTCTGACACATACTCCACTTTCTCTAACGTGGCCCCTGCAACAAGTACTATCTCTGAAGCCCTGTAGTCTGGGTCTGAAGCTCAGCTCTACCTTTTAGTGCCTATGAAGTTAATTAACTTGGAACCTCGGCCTCTTCATCTGTAGAGAGGGCAGCTTAGAGAGTGCAAGTGGTTGGCCTGAGGCGCGGCTAGGGTATTTGACTTAGTTGTTAGCTTTTTGCTTCAAAGACAGGTCTCATGAATGAGTCCAAAGGTTTATTACAAAAGATGTAGGAAGATACCAAAAGAAGTCGGGCCCTGTGGGGAGAACTTAGGAGCTAAGACTGCATGGGAACATTCCTAAGATCTGACCAGACAGGCTGCAAGCCTGGAGATGATAGATTCCCTGGCCCTGCCACGGGCATCAGGAGCCGCTTGCAGGGTACAGGTTCTTCTGGCCTGGGGGTGGGGGTGCCCAGAAGGGCTTGGTCTCAGGGTGTTTTAGTGCTGCTTAGAGAACGGTGGTATTTCCTTCCACAGGCCTTTGGACAGTCCTTTCTCCAGCCTGACATCCACCTATTTAAACAAAATCTCTTCTACTTGGAGACACTCAACACCAAACAGAAGCTGTACCACAAGGTAGGTGCCCATCTCTCGGAAGGGATTCTTCGCTGAGGGCGTCAGGGCCCTGGCTGAGTCCCAGCCTTCTCAAGTCGACAGCGAGAGTATGATGGGAAGTAGATGGGGACCTGGAGAGGCCCCAGGGACCCTGGGTCAGCCCTGTGGCCATCACTCCCTGTGGGCTCTCTGTCTGCAGAAGATCTTCCGGACCACCATGCTGTTCCAGTTTGTGAACGTGCTGCTGCAGGTCCTGGTCCACAAGTCCCACGACCTTCTGCAGGAGGAGATCGGCATCGCCATTTACAACATGGCCTCCGTGGACTTCGATGGCTTCTTCGCAGCCTTCCTCCCCGAGTTCCTGAGCAGCTGTGATGGCGTGGATGCCAACCAGAAAAACGTGTTGGGGCGAAATTTCAAGATGGATCGGGTGAGGAGAGAGAGGCCAGGCTGAAGGGAGGGCAGGTGTGGGCTCTCGTGCCCGGTGCCTGTGAAGCGAGGAGGGGCGGGCTGCTGTTGTGTGCACTTCGCACCCCTGCTGGCTCCGAGGTAGCTCGTGCGGTTCTGGGTGACTCGCTGCTGTGCCTGCGTTGGTGGGTACACGCGTTCCCAGTTTTGGCTTTAGCAGCACTTGGGTTCTCCTTCTCATCAGCCATCGGGCCCCAGTGTTGGCTCTGCCAGTCCAGCTGCTTTGTCTCAGCTTCTTGGTACTCCCTGCACCCTGTCATGCACATCTCTGTCCAGCCGCTGGTTCCTCATGGGTCACTACACCTGAACTTGCAGACTTGCGGATAGGCTGAGAAGATTTGTCTTCTGGAGCTGCTCCTGTGGGTCCCAGACTTAAAGATGGGACCCCAGCTCTTCCCAGGCCTTTCCGCCATGGCCTGGCTCTGTGTGGCCTGACCTGCTACCAGGTCCTGGGAGGAGCCCCCGAGAACTCACCCTCTTGCTGCCTTCCCAGGGAAGGTCCGTCTGGTGGGCTGTCCTCACCTGGCAGCACCTTGGGCGGGAGCTGGGCTGGCGATGCACACAGAGCCGTCATCGCTGCTGTGTCTGGGCCCCTTGGTGCCCAGCTTTTCCCGTCGTGGGGCCTCCTTTCTGGGCACTCGCCTGCCCTTCTCCTTCCTGCTTTAGCTGTTTATTAAGTCTCTGCTACTTGCTTGATCAGCTCTCCCTGGAACTTCTCTTAAGGAGTAAGTCATTTCCATCTTTCATCACCTCACACTTGATGAAATGGAATCTCTGTTGACCATGTTCTCTTGGTGTTCCTGACTTGACTCCTGTGCTTGCTGACGTCTGTGTCTTGAGACTGACAGGTCGCTCTTGCTGGAGCAAACTACGTCCTCCTCGCTGGTCTTGGTAGTGATACGTATCGGGACAGTTTCTTCTGAGACTCTGCTCCTGTTTGTCTTGGAATCTTTCTTTCTCTGGCACTTAATCTTGTTCTCTGTTGAGCTTCTTAAAGTTCACTTCAGCCACTTGGGTATATATTTTTTCCTTTTCTAGGGGCCAAATCCTAATATTTAGTGATCAGTTTCTACTGATGTCATTACCAGTCAACTTCTTGATCTAAAGCAGTGGTTCTCAAACTTAGTCACACATCCGAGCTCCTGGGGTACCTACTAAAGATACAAAAATGTCATCATGCGCTCCACCGGGAAATTCAGAATTAGCATTTGGGAGCCACTGACTTAAAAGACACCTCTCGGGATATTTTCTTGAGGATGAACTAAAGGAATCAGTGCCTTCATTCATTCAGTCACTATTTGAAGCTGGCTGCCTCTCAGGCCCTGCGCCAGGTATTGGGGTACCCGTCTCTGCTTTGGAAGAGTTATGTGGGGAAGACTGGCAGGAGCACCTGCTGTGGACCACACTGAGCCGCTTTCTGACGCGTACCTGTTGTCAGCCCCATTTCCCAGGTGAACCCGGGCTCAGAAAGGTCAGCCGTCAGTCGGCAGTTACAGACCTTGGGAGTGGTAGAGCCGGAAGCCCGGCCAGACCCGGTGCTCTGGCTGTGGGGCCAGCCTGTGTGCGCTGCCCACGAGCGGGGTGAGGCGGGCGCTTCGAGAGCTCAGAGCGGAGGCGCTGCCTGCTGCCCGGAGCTGGGAAGTGGGAGGTGTCCGAGGGGCCTTTTCGGCCAAGGCGGGCTCTGTCCTGTGATTTGAAGAGCAGGGGAGGTCAGTCAGGTAAGTGGTTGGGGTGGGGGAGAGCCGGAAGTGCCTTTAGCTGTTTTTTGAGCCTTGTCCTGTCACCTGGGGTTTCAGGAGGGATCGGTGGCCTTGGTGTCACCAGCCAGGCAGGGAGCCAGCCCGCTCTGTGACAGGGAACCATCGGTGTTACTCCGTGTTTTGCTGTACGGTCCAGCGTTCAGTAATCACAGTCTGAACCTGAGGACGCGGACTTCGGTTGGTCTCGTAGTGCCGTGTGGCCGTGTTTGGGGTTTCAGCTGTGAGGCGCCCTCTCCACTTGCAGTCTGCTCTGCGGCCCAGCAGGCGGCAGTCAGCAGGCGAGGTGGTGGGTGCCGGCGGGCCCCTGCCAGCGTCGCTCTTGAGTGGTAGGGCCTTCCCAGAGCCCTGGGAGGGGTCTGCAGACAAGGCTCCGCCGGGCTTGTTGAAGGAGAGACACCAGTGCTCCCCTTCCCTTCCTGCCTTGTAACTGCAGCAGGTTTCCTTCTTGTTTTTCATACACACACACACACACATGCATGTATGCATGTATATGTATATATATGCATGTATATGTATATATATGCATGTATATGTATATAGTTGAAATATATATATATTTTTCATTCATTTATTTATATATGAGAGTGTGGCAAGGGGAGAGGAAGAGAGAGAAACACTGATTCGTTGTTTCACTGATTTATGCTTTCATTGCTTGATTCTTGTATGTGCCCTGACTGGGGATCGAACCCACAACCTTGGCGCAGTGGGACGATGCTCTAACCAACTGAGCTAGCCAGCCAGGGTGCGGCAGGTTTCTTCACCTCTCTGTGCCTCACTTCTTCATCCTTAAAATGGTGGTGCTGACAGCCCCCGAGCCACAGGCCTGTGGTGAGGATGACGGGAGCAGTTGTCTGCGTGCGTAGGCTAGGGCTTGGCCCAGGGCACTCACTGCCGTCCCCACCCCGTTGCCTTTGCTCACACGTGGTAGGAGGAGGAGTAGGAATGGTGCCCTGCGTAGAATGTTTGCGGAGCTCCGGAGCGCACTCTGGGAGGGAGGTGCCGGGGGGCGGGGGTTGCCACCGGGTACCGTGTGTGGCTAGGCTGCAGCTGTGCCCCTCCCTGCCTTCCAGGACCTGCCCTCGTTCACCCAGAATGTGCACAGGCTGGTCAACGACCTGCGATACTATAGACTCTGCAATGACAGCCTGCCCCCCGGCACTGTGAAGCTCTAGGCATGGCCTGCTTTCCGCCCGAGGGACACGAACTGCTGCTGCCGCCACCTGCGCCACCTCACCTTCCGCCACAGTTGTCTCCCAGACCAGTCTCGGTCACTCCTCGGATTCTTACACCCTGAGCAGCGTCGCCTGCCCTGTGCCCCTCCTCCACGGTCCTCTCCTGCCGCCCCCCCAGCAGAACTGGCCTCAGGGTGTACCCTAGCCCTGGTCGGAGTGCCCAGGACATTCGGGCCGGCAGGGGGTCACGGCCAGGGACCAGGGAGGCACCAGGAGATCCTGTGCGGTGCTCCGTGTGGGTCTTGGGTCTGCCAGTCACGAGACTGAAATGCCAAGGACAGCTTATGACAGTGCCACCTTCTCACCATTCCACCTCCCTGCCCTTCTGTGGCCATCGGCTGGGGGAGACACGGCCAGCCACCATGCTGGGACTGTTTTGGCACTTCTGTCACCCGCCCCTCCCCCCAGTTGCCTTGAAGTCTCAGCTCTGTGTTAGAGATTTGCAGACTTGTGGTTTTTTTTGTTTTTGTTTTCTCATCATTCCATTGTGATACTAAGAAACTAAGAAGCTTAATTAAAAAATAAAATGCTTATGTTGTTGTTATATAAACTCTGGTTAGGGAGCTTCTTCGCAGTCAAAGCCTCCCCAGGGCTGGCATCTGGGCGAGGGGCACCGCTTGGCAGGGGAGCGGGGCAGCGAGGGAGGAGGCCTGTGTGCGCCCTGGGAGAGCAGAGCAGAGGACCGGCTTTCGCAGGCGCTGGCTGCATCCCACCCTCTTCGAGGCAGCATCGCCCTTAAACTCCGTGAAGACACAGGGTCCCCGTTGCTCGTGATTAGAGTGTGGGGGTACTTGGTGCTACTGACAGTCAACCTAGTGGTGGAGGTGAGTGTGCAGTCCAAGAAGGTGCCCCTGCTCCCAGAGCCTGGCCTCCCAGCTCTGCAGCGCCCAGAGGACGGATCCCTCCCTAAAGTGCCCAGCCAGGCACCGTCCCTCGGTGGACTGAAGGAGGGTGGCTGTCTCTTGACGGACTGTCTGAAAGTGGTGGTTGGGAGGGGAGGGCGGGAGAGAAGGTGTCTCTCTGTGAGGGTGGGAGAGGGCCCTCAGGGCTCACCAGTGTGTCTGAGGGTTGGGGCCTTGCCCAGCCCTTTGTGAGTGGAAATAACACTTGTCCTCGAAGTTTCTGGGGGACTGGGTCCGAAGGTCCCCTTGCCTAACGGGCCATAATGACTAGATGGCAGGCCTGGGGCGGTTCTACCGTGGACTGCCGCCCCTGGCAGGAAGAGGCTCGCTCACCCAGCAGTAAGTAAGAGGAACGGTGACCCTTGGCTTGTCAGTAGAACTGGGGACGAAGGGAGTTGGGGGCTGATGGCCTCTACTTCTGAGGTCTTGATAAGATCAGTTTGGTGATGGCAGGCTGGGCGAGAGAGAGAGTATGTGGGTGTTGCCACCTCTTTGTGTGAGTCACAGCCTCTCAGCTGCCGCCAGCCCCACTTCAGAGTTCAGGGAGGAGGAGACTGAAAGTCCAGTTGCTCTTCTCCAGAAGGAATTAACGTGCAGTTATTTCTGGGCAACGAGTACCGCCCCTCCTGCCTGCTGGGGAGGACTAGGACTGCTGTCGGTGCCTGAGACTAGGAAGGGGCTTCCCGGATGGCTGGAGTCAGAGGGGGTGAGGGGACTGGTTTGGTTGCCTGTGGGCCCCACCCTTGGACAGAACGCAGGACAGGACTTTGGGCTGGGGGAGGAAGGTGGGCTGGGATGAGGTTTCTGACCCAAGACTGCCGGGCACGGCCTCGGAGGTGAGCAGGCAGAGGCCGGGGACCTGCAGAGAGACCTCTGGTCCAGTTTCTGGTCCGCGGTGCCCCACACAGGGTCTGGCACGGGAGCAGGCCGTACGCGTGGGTGGAGTTGGATGAGTTCTCGGGCTGTTGACAGACCCAGAAATTGCCTTATTCTGAGGAAGCGGCTAGGGGAAGGGCAGTGGCAGGCGGTTTTCAACGGGGCGGGCTGCTCTCCCTGCCGCTTCTGAATGTGAGGAGGTTGTCCTGGCTCCACTCCGGTGCCCAGGTCCTGCTTGTGCTTGGTTTTGCCAGTTACATCTGCTAAAGGCATAGCCACTGGCTTCAGGGAAGAACCCGATGAAATGTCACAGTTTGAATCATTTTCATCCACTGCCTGCTATTGGCCTCATGCGATGGAGGGTTGACTTTTAACAGCCGTTTTCTTCTCCTGACTGTAAAATGTAGAAGATTATGTGAAAAATGCTGAAAACGGAAAGAGCCATCCACCCCTACTGCCCAGGAAAAAACCACTGGTAATATTTTGGGTAAATTTTATTTCCACATTTCTTTATATGTGTGCAAATGTGTCTGATTTTTGCCTTTCCTTTTTTCTTTCTTTTTTAAAAAATAAAATTGAGCTCCTGTTTTGTAGTTTCCTTTTTATTCATTTAACATGTTACAACTATTTCCCGATGTTAACAAAATACTAGGACCTGATCTTTAATGGCAGAGTGTGTTCTGCCGTGTGATACGCCCGGTTTTGCTCGGTTTTTCTTCGTATCAGGTGGTGCCGCGGTGAGCATCCTTGCGTATAAGTGTTGGTGTTTGTCTGATGGTTTCCACAGGTTCACTTCCTACAGGTCAAATTGCGGGCTCACGTGTTTCTGAGGCCGGGCTGGACATTGCTGGGGCCTCATTTCTCGTCTGAAGGAGAGCGTCGGCCACAGACGGCAGAGCTGTAGAGTGTCTGAGCTGCAAGGCTCTGTTGAGGCAGTTGGCAAAGTCAGCCCCTGGTTCTGTGGGGCCTGGGGGCTCTCAGGCCAGGGCCCTGCTTGCTCACTTCCGGGCAACATCATTGTCCAGGAGCGTGACATTCCTGCAGGGCGCCAGGGCCAGGGAGAGGAGCGGAGCTGCTGGTTCTAGGTGACCATTTTGGCCTTGGCCTTGATGGCAGTTTGTTAATTTAACAAACATTATTTATCAAATACCTCTATAAGCCAGGTGCTGGGCTCCAGGTGAAGGACTTAGAGATTAATGTGGTAAGAATTCATAGGCCTCTGGGGAAACAGGCAAACGGATTGTTGCAGAATGGCGTGCTAAGTAGTGTGATGGGGATTGGGAATCAGGAAGTGGATGGAGAGTTGTAGATGGATCTGGGGAAGGGCAAGAGGGCGTTGGGGGGCCTCGCCGAAGGTAATGGTCATCTGAGAAGGGGCATGGGTGGGGGAAGGCTGAGGACAGGTGTGATGTCTTCGGGCTGGCCCGCAGGCTGGAGTTGCAGACAGCAGGACACTGCCACAGAACTTGGACGGGGAGGGTGACTAAGTTTTTCTTTTTTCCAAGCCAGGATGTGGTGAGCAAACAGCAACATCATCAGCAATAATTCTGGGACCACCAGGATAAACTGGCACTTTGGTTTCCCTGGTCCTGGAGGAGAAAGTGCCGACTCAGCGAGGCTCGGGTCACCAAAGATGGGAGAAGGCGAAGTCCCGCCATCCCTTCCTTTCCGCTTCATGTGCAGTGGCCGGTTTCATGAGGAGGAGTGAGCTCTGAACCGGCCCCAAAACAGACAGTCGATGATGGGCAGGGTTTTATTCTGTGCAGTGGGCATTTTGGTGAATGCTGTGTGACCTGGTTGGGCCGCATCTGGGCCAGCCCTGCGGGAAAGCTGAGGTCTTGCCCGGCCCCTCGGGCCAAGCCGGCTGCCCTCCTCCACCTCCTCCTACTCAGAAGCTCTCCTAAGCTCCCCTTGACAGCGAAGGGCTTCCTGTGTCCACGCCGCCCGTGGCCCCTCCTGTCATCGGTGCCTGTGGGGTCCCCCACCAAAATGAGAACTTGGAGGCAGGGAACTGGTGTGTACCCCCAGTACAGACCCAGAGTACAGGTCTTTACCCCCAGTTGGGGGGTGCCCCGGAGCAGGTGCCCAGTGGTGCTGAGTACATGAAGGCTTTCCAGATTTAATTCAGATGGGTTTTTCCTCGTAGGAGGAAGCCTTGCATTAACACTGAGGTCTCCTCGGACCAGTTTTTAACATAATGAAGCCACGTCCTCTGTGTCTGCTCGGAACGCCGGCCTTCCCTCGCAGGGCTCTTCGGGGAAAAGCACTCAAGTGAACAGCTCTTCAGTGGAGGGATTCTTTAGCTCAAGGACTCCATTTCCCACTCCTCCCTGTGTGCACCATTGGGAGCATCTTTCAAAAGCCGTGTTAATTAATTGGCTCAGGCCCTTGGAGGTGGCGGGTGGCAGGGTGCACAGCCGAGGGGTTGTGCAGTCTCCCGGGTCTGGGCCGAGGTTTTGGGTGGTGGCAACGAGAAGCCGGGTGGGGCCCAGGGACTCGGAAGGGTGCAGGAAGCCCCTACAGGTCAGAGTTGGGTGCTGGCCCCGGGAGTGGGGCTGGTGGGAAATTAATTACTTAGAAAAAACATCCAGAAGCCTCACGGGCCTGACACAGGTGGACATTTTGTCATCAGGTACATTTTTTAAAACTTTTTCTCCCTCCTTTATTATAGAAATAATAATACACGCCCCTTGCAGGTAAGACAAAAGGGAAATACAAATCCGAAGTGGTTTAGTAATGTCTCAGTGGGCGTCCTCGTGTCCACAGCTCTCAGGGGGCATAAGGTCACGTTGCCTGTGTGGCGGCAGCGCTCTGCCCCCCTCAGGCCTCTCCGAGCACGCGCATGCCTTTCGGTGGGTCACACGGACCTCAGCTGTCCTGCTGTCCCGGCCTAAGCTGTGAGGGGCCAGTGAGGGAGAAGCGGCCACCAGAACATCCAGGGAAGTGAC
>PVKM010018881.1:0-24663 GCA_004027735.1 Carollia perspicillata | reverse complement strand
ACACAGTGTCATTTCTAAAATGTAATAAGAGCATGTTATTCCTACATAGCAGGTTGAATATTTGGGCACCCCCACATTTGGGGGTATTCTCTGATATATTAGACAGCTATAAAGTTTCTATTATTATTACTTCTGCAGAGTCTCAGAACTACACCTTTTCTAAGCCTTTCAAATACTCCTCCCTCCCTCCCTCTCTCTCTCTCTCTCTCTTGCTTCAAATGAGAAAATGCTAATGTTTCTGCATCTGAAACTTGGACACCTTCCCTGCCTTTCTGGAGGTGGGAGGAGAGTGAGTGCACAGCCCGGCATGGTCAGCAGGGACCAGGGCGTGCACTGTTGCTTGGCAGCAGTCCATGTAAACAGGGAGGAGTGTATAGACCGTAGAGCTGTTTATTACCTGGCTGTATTTGTTTCCCGTGTTATCTTCATCTGTCAAATGAGAAAAACAACGTCCTTGTCTCAATGGTGTTGTGAGAAACAGAAATGCTATATGTTAGCTACTGTGCATTTTGTTCTCATCGTAATTGGTAGGAGTGATAATAATCGCTCTCGTACTAAACATGGAGAATGTAGCACACTCAGCCCCAAAGGGATTCAACAGCAGTTTAGCAAAGTGAACATCTCCCTCAGTCACACTAGCTTTGGGTGTCTTGGTTTGGATGTGCAGCATGTCTGTCGTGAGTCCTTATGTCACCTTGTCCTGCTAAGCTTGGGCCTATGGCAGGACCACTCTCTCCAACATTCTGGGTGCCAGTGTCTATGCCAGTCACTCTGGGCCCTCAAAGACATCAACTATCCTGAAAGTATTAACTGTCATCGCACCCTCCTCAGGACTCTGGGGAGTCCTAAGTCTCCACAAATGAGTCTCCACAAATGAGAGGTCATCTTAGGTCAAAGCTGAGGCCATGGCATGCTCAGTGCTCTTGAGACTTCTTCTAGGCCCCTTCCCTCTGTCCTTCACTTTTCACTGTACCTGTTGCATCCCCATCACCACCCCCCAGCTAGTGATTGTCATCTGCTATTGCTAAAGCATCAAGAACAGAACATTTTGAGGTCAAGAAGTTAGAAGAGGAAAAGAAGTTCACCTGAACAAAATCGCAGAGAACAGAAATATACATAATAGACATGTTAGTATATATCGCATATCTAATACATGTATACTATATAGAGATCTATGTATTTGCTATAAATATCAAAAACTAAAAGGAGAGTAAAATGACTCAAAGTCACATTTTCCTATACGAAAATGAGAGGGACCTGCAAAATTCCCCAGCAGCCTTGCACCAGGGGGAGTTTCCTATCACGGGAGGTGATCAGGAAAGACCAGGTGACAACTTGTCAGGCCCGCAGCAGTGAGTGCTGACTCATGGCCTCCTTGAGTAGGTCATCAGTCATGGAGCACCTGTGGAGTGGCAGTCACTGCGGAAGGTTGGGGCCTTGGCTTTTGTGGAGGTGATTGTCTAGGGCAACAATTTTCAACTGTGCCGAGGCAGGCACACGGGTGTGCTGCAAGAAATTTTAAAACATGCCATACCTGACTATTTTATCAGGGCCACGGACCTCTTTTTCCCTTAGACTGTCAAATAAAAAAATGACAACAGCCAACGCAACAATAGCCATCTAGTGTGAATGAATCAAAATTATACCTATTTGGGGGTCAGATTTGCAAAAAAATGTATTTTTCGTGTACCCCAGAATGGTAGTAACTAATTACCATAATGTTTGCCACAAGAGGAAAAAGGTTGCAAACCACTGCTCTAGAGACATCACTTAGGTAACATTTTTTAGGAGACTTCCAGTCTCTTCCAATTACATTCAGGAATTCTGGAATTCTCTATCTTGATATTCCAAGCTGACACTTAGCAAGTATCACTAGTAAGACCCTACTGGGTCTTAAAACAGTGAAAACCTGATGAATTATATACAATTTTAATTTCTGATTTAGTTTTACTTACCATATAATCAATGTTTCCATCATTAAAAATCCTTTGAAATGCAATTTGTAATGAGTACATAACAGTTTATTATTTGAAATTTGTTAAACAGCTTAGTTATTTCCGAGTTCTCAGTGTTATAAAGATACCCCACAGAAAAGTGGACAAATAACATGAACCAGGATCTCATAGAATTTGAAGTGCAAATGTCCTTCAAACATAAAAAGATGTTCAAATCTATAAATATTAAAGAACTATAAATTAAGTAATAACAATATAATTTTCATTTATAAATTGAAAAGCATTCAAAACACTCAAAAATGCCTCATGTTTATGAGGATAAAGAAATAAACATTCTCAAAAACTGGATGGAAGTATAAATTAATATAGCATCTTCTAAGGGCTTTATGGCAATTGTGGTATTGTTTGTAATATTGAAAATTGAAACAACCCAGATGTCCATTAATAGATTAATTAGACAAATTATAGTAAAGGAAGACAAAGGAATATTATGGAGTCTTTAGAAAGTATTAGATAAATTATATATACGAGGTCTGTCTGGAAGAAGTCCAGCCATTGTTAGTATAATGAGAATGGTGTGTGTGACATCAGTGTAACCAGGCAGCCAAGGAGAGTGGACCGGAATGCGCATGTGTGAACAGTGATGACTTCACTGTACTAGTCAGTGGGGACGGTAGATGCCGTTGAGTGAGCACATGTCCTATGTGGCCGTCACATTCAAAATGACTGAGCAAGTAGAGCAACGAATCTGCATCAGATTTTGGGTTGAACATGAGCATTTCCTCCGAGGAAACTACTAGCATGATTCAGAAGACCACAGCTACGGGCAACTGGAGACTGGCAGCTCCATCACAACAACACATCTGCTCATGCATCACATCTCGTGCGGAGTTTTTGGTGAAACATCAAGTCACCCAGGTGACTCAGCCCCCCTACAGCTCAGATTTGGTGCCCTGTGACATCTGGCTTTTCCCAAAACTAAACTCACCCTTGAAAGGGAAGAGATTTCAGACTATTAATGAGATTCAGGAAAATACAGCAGGACAGCTGATGGTGACTGGGAGAACTGTGTGAGGTCCCAAGGTGCCTACTTTGAAGGGCACTGAGGTGTCATTGTCCTATCTACAATGTTTCTTGTATCTTGTATCTTCTTCAGCAAATATCTCTATTTTTCATATTGCATGGCTAGATAGCTTCTGGACAGACCTCGTATGCTGACATGGAGAGCTGTCCAGAATATCCTGATGTATGATGAAGGTAAAGACTAAAGGGATAATGGAAAATGTTTTGCACTCTCTGCACCCACTCTCGTTAGCGCAGGGGACGGGTTAGTTCCTGGAAGTGGGAGCTCTCGCTGAGTCAGCTGAGTCAGGGCATTTCAGCCCTGCCCTTAGGGAGCTGCATTTCTTACATTCAACACTGGTGATTGCTCTTCCCTGCTCCTTAAATTCCTTGAAATAATTACATGATTCCAGCTACAGTTTATTAACTGTCGGTCCTTTCTTCCAGGCTAAACTAAAGTAGTACTTATGACCGTCTTCATGATATCAAAGAGGTCCCATGATCACTAATTGCCTGTTAAGCTTTATCCCCCATTTTTCTGACTCTTTTCATTAAAGGACCTTGAAAGTTCATAGCACTTGCATTTTAACATGTAGCGCGATTCTCTTTTTTCGTTTCTTCGGGCCAGGTGCAGAAACATTCAACACCTGCAGGTGTAAAAGCCTTTACTGTAAGTATTAAGCACCTTTACTAGTCAACAGTAGGTGAAACTTGCTTCCAGAATTCCAAATACGCAGCAGGAAGAGAAGTCACAGAAGTATAAATAATTGTGTAATTGTGTAACAATTATGATAGACCCCTGGGGCTCTCATTGGCTAATAGCATGGAACACAAACACTCACTGGCTAAAAATGTAGAGTCAGATCTGCTCTGCTGGCTCTTTGAGCTCAGAGTGTAAAACAGTACAAGAGTACAGAGAGAATACGTAGCTGTATACTGTAATGGATTTATGTACATTTTTGGATGGTATTTAAGAGACAAATAGTGCTATTTCAGACATCATCATGAGGGTGGATTAAATGAGCTATGTTTCTATAACCCCATTTTTGTAAAGAGAAAAAAAGTATTGTTTGTAACAATGTTCATATGTACAAAGAAAACTATTTGGTGAAAATTACACTAATTACCAATTCTTATGTCTGGAATATAAGAATATGAGACACTTGTCACATTATACGTCAATGTGCTATTTGAATATTTTATAGTGACTGTGATTACTTTTGAAAGCACAACCAAGTAACAGTTTTTAAAAAAAAATCAGTAAGCAATTTTCTATAACACTTTGTTCTTATTTCTGATTATTTCCTCATGATAACCTCCTAAGAGCACCGTCTTGTGACCAAATGTACGCTCTCTTGTTAGGCTCCTGAAACCAGTTCCCTCGCTAGTTTACTGAGAGATGTCATTTGTTAGGACGCTGACCGCTTTTCACTTCCATAAGCAGTTTTTATTCATTCATTTAATCATGCATCCAATGAACACTGACCAATGATCCCTATGTGCCTGCTATTCTGCCTAGAGCTAAGTTTACCTCAGTAAGCGATGCAGGCTTGGCCTCTACCACCTTAGGTTGCATAGGTGTCTAACAGGTATGTTTTTCCACCAAGCAATTTCATGGCAATGGCTGGGTGTTCGACAATTCCACTCAATTCAATGCTGACATTTTTCTCTCTGGAAGTAGCATCAGATCCTACAAGTTAAGGGCTCAGTCTTTGAAGACATCTCTTACCCTTCAGATGCCGGTCACAAGCCCAGGTTATGATGACCTGTGCCCCCCGGCCTACAGGCCAGAGCTGCCAACAACTCCTTCATTGGGTTCAGTGAATTTGCTAGAGTGGCTCATAGGACTCGGGAAGCCAATTCCCTCACCAGTGTACTGGTTTATTATAAAGGGTGTAACTCAGGAACAGCCAGATGGAAAAGATGCATGGGGAAAGGTATGGGGTGGGGGCCCAGAGATCTAGTGCTCTCTGGACATGTGCCTCTCCCGGAATCTCCACATGCTCACCAACCCAGAAGCTCTTCAAACCCCATCCCGCTGGGATCCTATGAAGGCTTCACTACCTAAGCATGACTAAGTCATTGGCCATTGGTAATTGGGTTGAATCTCCAGCCTCTCTCTTTTCCCTGAAGACTACAGCAAGGGTAGGAATGGAGACTGATTCCAACACTGTAATCACGGGGTTGGTTCCCCTGGCAACGAGCCCTAATCCTTAGGCTACCTAACAGCTTTCCAAAATCATCTGACGTAACGAAGGACACTTTTTACTCTCCTCACCTAAGAAATCCCAAGGGATTTAGGAGCTCTGTGACAGGAGCCAGGATGAAGACCAAATATGTATTTCTTATTATAAATTACAATATCACAGGTGTTAATCAAATAGACATGTAACACAAAAAAACTGTGATAAAGGTTTGAAGGGAAGTAAAAGGTGGTATGAGAGCCCATTGGTGGAGGAGAAAGAGTCTTTTTCCAAAAGACTTCAACTGATTAGATAAAACCCACCCACATTATGGAGGGCAATCTACTTCATTCATAGTCTACTGATCTAAATGTCAGTCCCATCCAAAAAAAAAAACAAACCCTTCAAAAACCATCCATGAAATTTGATGAAATACCTGCATACCATGGCCTAGCTATGATAACACATAAACTCAGTCATCAAAATTCTTATGATTCAAAATACTTTTGCTATTATGGATTTGGGTTCCTTTTCAAAATAAGCCCTTCTTATCTACGTATGTGGAGAATCTGTCACATCAGAAGTTTGCTTTTCAAGTATGTTGAATTATTAGTTCTATTTTCATCAATCTTTCATTCTCACTTAGAAACACTAATAACTCCTGAATTCCATTTCTTCACACTAACCTTCGTGTTTGTTATCTCTGCCTTGGATTTTCCTATCACTCTTCCTTTTTCTCTTCACCCTTAGAGGGCATCTGAAGCTGGCTCTTTTCATTACTGGCTTAATTTGTCCCTCTTTTCAATTCTGCGCATTGCTGCCTGAAAGAGAATTCTAACTCTTTAAAATTTGTTTAAATGGAATCCTTTCTTATCCTAACCAGCTGCACCCTTTACCTGCTCGATGCCTGTCATCATCTTCTCAGCTGGGTTTGCTCACTTAGCGCGCCAAAATTTCTAGACCTCTTTCAAGAAGAGTCTGTCAGTAGTTTTCTAGAAATTTCTCCTGTTTCTTTTCATATATTATTTTCAAAGCTGATCTGATTTAAAGATGCATCAGAAACTCGCCCCCTTTTCTTACGCAGCAACTCGTTTTCATAGGCCTCATTTTTCATCCTCATTTATCTTTGCACCACGAGGAGATCTATGCCGGTCAAGTCTTTACCAGCAGGCGCGTGTTTGTTGCTGTCAGAGCTTCTGCCTGGTTCCTCACACCTCGTGTGTACTTGCTGTGCGTGGCTCTGCAGGACCTCTGGCTACCTCTTTGCTTCTGTCCTGACTCTTGCTGTTCACCTCAGAAAGCAATTGCTGTGCAATGGGAAGACGGTCGCCCAAGTTTCTTGTTGGGAAAGACTGATTTTCGGAGTTGGAGGACAAAGAACAGGGATCGGACTTGAAGTCATTTCCTGCTTCGTTTTTGGCAGGCTGGCTTGCTGTTCCAGATAGCTCCGGGGACCTCTTGCAATTAGTGCATACTTTGGCCATTTGGGCAATACTGAGACTAGCAGGCCTGGTTTGGGGCTGTTTTCTCCGTTGCTATGGGTAATGGAGCAAGATTGCATCAGGAACTTCCAGGTATCTTAAGTCACCGCGTCTTTTCCTTTGTTTTGAAAGACGGTTATCAGCTGTCCTCACATCTGCCCGGACGCCTCCAGCAATCTGAAAGAGCACCTTGGAATTTATGGGTTTTGCAATCACAGGTTAAATATTGGCAGTTTCGGCTCTTCTTCAATTATCCCTGTCATAGGTGACACAGAGAAAGCTGTCACTTTCCTGGGGCACAGATTTGTCAGCTGCCCGGCTGGGGTGGGCAAGTGAGGGACCCGGCTGCTGAACAAACTGGCTGACTGTCCAGCACTCACATACCCCGGGCACTTTGTGTCTGCTACTGGCTAATGTGCAGCCTGCATTGCCACAGAAATGCTTTTTAAAATCATATTTCTTGGGGGCAGGAGGCAGGGAAATTGCCCGTAAGTGAGAGAGTAAAATTGTAGATCGTTGAAATGGACTGTGATACAAAGTATTCTGGGAGAATATGTGAAGGAAAGCCAATGGGAGGCCCAGATCAACAGCAAAGGTCCGCTGACCTGTGGCTGCAGAGAACTGTTAAGTTCTTGATTAGGTAGTTCCAGGGGCGGTGGTGAGAGCCGGAAGGATGGAGATCCAGTTCCATGACTGGGGAACTAAGCCTGCGGAAAAGAAGCCTGTGAAAATAGTAGTCATCAGCACTTCGTCTCATAGCGACCACTTACTGAGCCCCTGCTGAGGGCCAAGCACATTATACACATTATTTAACCCTCAAAATCAATCCATTAAGTGTGTATTCTTATCTCCTGTTAACGTTTTTTTTTAAGGCTCAAGTAAGTTAAGTATCTTTGCAAGGTCACCCAGCCTGTGAGGAGCTGAGTGGGGAGTTGAGCAGTTCTAACCATAGTGCCTTGTGGCCTTTCTCTGGCGTACAAACAAGGCTCCTTAAATTACACCTTGATTTACTTACGGGAAAAATCGGTAATGGGGGCTTCAACGTATCTCTAGGTCCAATGAGAGGTGAATCAAGTGCAATGCTTCTTGAAAATAGTTTGTCCTGCCAGGCTGCTTTGCAACAGACCAACAGAACTAACGAGGCAGCCGAGGACCAGAGTTAGCATGGCTCCAACAGTGCCTTTAGGTCCGACTCAGAGCCACATCCTTCCCTTCGCTTCTCCCTTAGAGAGCTGCACCCAACAGTTGGCTCTCAGACAGAAGTGTAGAATCATTGAGCTGGGAGCACATTTGAAGGGCCTCAAACAGCCATTTCATTTCATGGGTGAGAAAACTGAGGGACAGACCTATTCAGGGGCCTATACAAGGCTACCGATGTTTGGTGCAAGAGCTAAGACTAGAACTGCAGCTTCTTGCCAGGGCTTCTCTCGAGATACCGGGCTAACAGTTAGGAAAAGCAAGCTTTTGTTTTGTTCTACCTTTGACGTCTTCATAAAATCTGTATGTGCCATTAACAACTAATTGCTTAATTCCCCTTTGCCTCTGTGAGCAAGATTCTACCGGAACTACTTTCTGATCTCACAAAAATCACTGTAAAGTGATGTAAGTTGAGTGCACTCTTGAAAACGAGGTGTGTGTCGAAGAAAAAGAAATTTCTTCCAAAGCTCTGAAAAGGAGCACACGCCTATAGCACACAGGGTGAGTCAGAGGGCGCGGGAGAGAGCCGAAACAGAGAGCTGATAAACACTGAGGAAGCCAAACCAGGAAGCCAAACCAAGCGAACGCTCTGTTCGTCTTGCTCAGGGACAAAGGCCAGAAGGCATCTGGTGCCGCAAGGCTCCGTTTGGTCCCCTGCAAGGAAGAGGTCGGGCACAGAAGAGCGGAGCGCCCAGTGCAGAGAACGTGGCGCCCCCGCCGCCCACGGCCCTGCCTCCCCCTGCTTGGCCCTGCTGGTGGGGGCCCTGCTGATGTCACATTCCTGACATCTGGTCAGTCACATCACTGCTGCAGGCAGGAATTCCTCAGATTAATACGGACTTGTCTGGTCAAGCCTCGTGATCAATATCTCCCTGTATCTCCCAGGACAAAGTCCATGCTCTTTAGCCAGCCCTGAAGACCCACAGTCACCTAGGCTCCTGTCCAGCTGGCTGACCTCCAGTTTTCCTCTCCACGAGTCCTCAGCCTGTCACCTGCTCTTCCATGTGCCCCAGATACGCATTGTGCTTTCCTACCTTTACTCTTGCCACCTGAAATTCTCATTGTTTCCTCTCCCTCTTCCCCGTGTTCTCTGTCCCTCCCAAACCTTCAGACCCTTCGTGAAGGGTCTGCACATCCTTGGACCCCTAGTTAGTGACTTCTGGGGCTGCCGCTGCTGACAGAGATGAAAACATGCCTCGAGGGCACCCAGGCCAGGTGCTGCACCCAGTGCTTCCCCCCGGATTATCTCATTCACTGATGCACCAGTCCCATGTGGTACACATCAGTTTCTTGGCAAGTGACTACAACCCCAGCTGGATTAACACATGAAAGAGTTATGGCCTCACTTAAATGAAAAGTCCAGGCAAATATATGGCTTCAGTGACGTCACCAAGAGCCAGTCTTTCTTCGAGTCTTGGCCCAGCTTCTACAGAGTAGCTGCTTTCTGAGGCTTGGACTGGGGATGCGGGACTCCAGGTTCTCAACGCTCAACACCCTAGTCCAACAGAAGGTAGCCGGGGTCTTTCCCAGAATTCCCAGTGAGGCCTCATGCTGTCTCCTGTTACGAATAGGGGATTTGGCCATCTCTGAATCAACTGTTGGGACCAGGGGAATGAGACTTGTGATTGGCTTTGCCCAGTTTCTCGTGTCCTGCCCTTGCCCCTTCCCAGCACTCGGGCCAAAGTAGGGGAAGAAATGATCTGTGAAAGGAAACAAGAGTGACTGGAAAACCAAAACCACACATGTAGGGGCCATGAAACATTTCGAGACTGGGAGAATTTCTGCACGCTGGAAATAAGTTGTGTCCTGCTTGTCTAGACAGCACAGGGACTAAATTTACTAGTAAGTTTGAACGGCAGTAACCATTTGGACGTCGGCCACCAGCAGGTATTTTTCTGGAGTTTTCTTCAGTCGGACAGGAAGATGAAAAATGTGAACTCTGTTTCCAAGTCAACTCACGAAACACTGTTTGAAATCTGCTGAAATAAGATTAATTCTGTTGTTGGAACAAGTGAAAATATCGACCTAAAATGTGCTTCAAAGAATTATCTGACTAGTAACCCGAGTGGGTCTTCTTTATTAGTCCCAGTCCACTCAGGTGAGGTGGCATCTGTGTGCCTATTGAACATATTTTTCAGACAGAACATGGCTAGTTAGCCTATCGTGGTTATAAAGCAAAGTCGCATGCCTCGGCCTTTGCTGGATACACTTGCCTGCCACAGCCAGTCCTGTTTTCCATGTTTTTGAGAAACAAGATAACATCACAAAGGACTCTAAGGGTCAACTGGGAGACCCTCTTGGTCAGGCGCGACCCACACCCTCACACCCAACATCCCAACAGGTAATCATTTAACCTTGGCCTGACTCCTCCTAGTGACAGGCAGCTCCCTGTCTTGAAGAATTAAACACTTGTCATGTGGCAGGCATAGCTTCTCCCTTAGAATTATCAGAGTGGAAAACAACAGCGATGGCTGCCTCCCCTCATACTCCAGACCTTCCCGTAACCCTGAGCGATGTCCTCACTTATCTCGCCCCTGCCGCTCTGGGAGGAGAAGCTATCTCGGACAGTGCAAAGGTAACTGGGTGCAGCGCTGGACTTTGTCCAGGCTCTGTGTGTCTCCGGTATTTATCTGCAGACTGGACAGTCAGGTATAGCCACCTGCTCTGGGGACACAGACATCAAAGCCTCTGGTTTACCAAGGAAAGGAGGTATCTCTTTTGCGATACAAAAAGAAATGTCCTCCCCCTGCTTTTAGTTAAATATTCACTTAGTTCCCTCTTCGTCTCGCAGCCTCTCTTACTGTCTTCCACCCACTACTCTATCTCAGTGACCTTTCCATTTGGCTTTTCTTTCCTTCTCCTTGTCTCTCTTTGTCCTTCTTACTACCCTTCCCTTTCCACGGACTAGATTCCACACCACTTATCCGGCAGGTTGAGGTAGAGGGTGTGCCTCACCAGTAGAGGAATGTCAGTACAAATAATTTATCCTCAATAGCTGGGCTTAAGCTGGGAGGAGCTGGATCCACAGATTAGATCACCAACACTTCGGTAAACACCGAGGAGATGGGATGGTAGTAAATTCCTGGATGCTTTTAGATGGTAGAAGGATACTCCAAATTAGTGCCATCTAGTGGTTTGGTAAGGTCTTCCAGCAGATTCCTTCCCAGTGTCAAGGGCAAAAGGGAAGGGGAAGTCCAAATATTGCTCACTCATTCTGCAGCAGGCACTGTGTTAAGTGAGACACTATTTGTCGTCATCTTGTTTAATCCTCATGACACCCTTGTAATTGTAGGTGTTACAGTCTCTCTGAGAGAGGCACCAGCAAGTTAAGTGCCCTGTGGGGCTGGTACCCTAACCCTCACCTGTCTAATGCCAAAGCCAATACCCTGTCCATGACACGCCCCAGGGATGCTATAAAGGTACATAATTTGGCTTGTAGGATTTGGACACCAGAATTTTGTAAGGGCAATGTTGACTTTTTCATGATTTGGAGTAGATATTTTAGTTTTTATATATATATATATATTTAGACTTCAGATCTTTAGATTTGGTAGATTTTTTTGTTTAGAAGAGAAAGATTTTATAAATTTAAAATTGAACCGTAATAAACACTTTAGATACATAGCTTTCTATTTCTATAGTTGAAACCCATGGAATTTGTAAGACCACTTGTGTCTGTAATAAAGACAGTACCTCCCCTCGTTCTTTGGTTTTCAAGCGGGAAGAGTGCTAACATCTCAGGTCCCAGAATTGTGTTAAGTTCCTTTATCATCAACAGTGAAGAGAATACACTGTCTCCACTATCCTGGGGTTTTTTGAGACTACTATGTTCAATTAAATGTCAAAATTTCCTGCAAAATAATGAACCAAAGAGGGAAATAATAGTTGGTTGTTTCTGACAAAATCTCATTGCAATTTATTCCATTGAAACAGCATAAGTCTTTCATGTAAATCCACAGAAACTAGAGACCACTTCAGAAGACCTCTGGGTTTATCAAAGAAAGGAGGCATGTATTTTGGCTTGTGCTGCTGGAGGCCAAGGTTACAGCCGTCGCTGAACTACATGTGAGATATCCTGCTCCAGGGGACAGGCCTGAGTGTGAGAGGTTGAGAAGGGGCTCTGTGCACTTTCCGCCAGCCATAAGGGTCTCTTCCGGGCCTTCGACTTGGGGGCCAGTCTCTCTGTGACTGCATGGAGAAGAGACGTCCCGAGTGATGCCTGCTGCCTGGCCCTGGAAGGCAGCAGACACAGTCCTTTCTCCCACACAGCACTGCAGCAAGCCCTGCTCAACCCCTCGGTATGTCTTTATGACTGATGTCCCCTCTGCCACTGGGGTGGGAAGGGAGGCCTTCCTCCGTGTGCTTTTGTCGGAAGAGCAGAGCGCTGGGGCGGCCCTGTGGCTTTATTTGGAAAGCTGCTGCACTGTGTTGGTCCTGTGAAACGATTCCTGCAGATGAACTGTTTCAGGGCTTTTGGTTTCCTGGGACTCCCCTCCTGAGTAATAAGAAAAGTCTTGGAGAGGACTTTGGTATGTAATGAAACGGGGGTTACTGGGTAACTCTCTTTCCCTAAATCCCTTTGAAATTCAGCATGATGTAGCAGTGGTGCTGCAATGCCTCACTTCATATCAACTGTGATATTTGAAAGGAAGTTCTCCCATTTCTCATTAGAGCATCAGACAGAGAGAGAGAGAATCCAATGTTAATAATCCAATTGATGCATGATGTCAAAAAAAAAGACTCTGCAGGAACAAGCATAAAGAAAATATCCCAAACCTCCTCCCACCCTCTAGGCAGAGATCGCTGAGAGTTTATATTGAGGATTCACTGAGACCGGTGCGTCTCCCTGGACAGCGGGGGCATCAGCTGGCGGGGAAACCTGTGGGCGACCCTTGGGAAAACCCTCCACTGCAGAAGAGGCAGAGGAAGAGAAAGGGAAAGGGAAGATCAGTGAGAGGTGGGAGACATAGGGAATAGAAAGGGGAAAAGTGGGAAGGGGGCAGAATGGGAGAGGAAGGGGGAGAGAAAGAAGAGAGAAAAAGAAAGGAAGACATAGAACAGGAAGTAAATGAGGAGAGAAAGAGAGAGATTGTTAAGAAGAAGATAAGCGAGAAAGGAGAGAACCGAAAGCCCAGGGCGTCCACCCACCCAGGCCCAGTGAGGGAGGGCCAGTCTCCCCTAGCAGCCCTGTTGCAGCATCCCCGGCAGAGCCCAGCGCCCTACTTGCATAGTAATGAAGTCTCCATGGCTGGGAGTCTCTGTGTGGACAGGGCTGGTCTCTGGTTTCACGGCCTGGCTGGCCAAGCCTGGCCACTGGGGGCTGCCTGGAGCAAGCATGTCACCTGGCACCTGCTGTGGTGACCTTCCCTTACTCTGTCTGAGTGCTGATATGCCCCCCAGGGCTGCTGGATGGACGATCCGTGGGAAGGCAGTGAGAAATCCCCCCAGACAGGGACTTGGGTTTCCAGCTAAACTGTTCGTGTCGTGAGAACCTTGGCAGGAGTGTCGGGTGTCCAGCCCCAGGGAGGACAGTGAAGAGGGAGACACAATGGCGAAGCTGGCAGAATAAAACCTTCTGTGCTTTGCCATCTCTGTTTTCTTCTGACCAATAGGAGCTCCCTTCCCCTTTCATCTGCTTTGGCCGAATTGGGGACAGATGCTGCTGCGTGGCGGTTCTTGGGACACAGAGACTTTTCTCTTCTCGTCTTTCTTCTCATGCCTCATCCCCACCGATTTGCAAGAAAGGTTGGCTCCAGGCTTTTAAAAGTTTTTGAAAACCTGGAGTTGACTATGAATCAGAAAACACAAAAGACATGAAAAGCAGCAGAGATTAAATAGGAGCAGAGGTTTTTTGTTTTGTTTTGTTTTTTAAGGTCAGAAGACACAGTTTATTTACATTTCAGGTATCAGCTAGCAGCAAAGAAGCAAGACGAGAGAAGGCGAATTTTCCTCCCCGCCCCCCTATGTTTTCCTTGCCCACGTAACCCTAAGCAACTATCCAACCAGAATCTTAGCATTTCTAAGTGGGAAGAAACCTCAGAGATCATCTCTTTGAACATTTTATTTTCAGGATATAAAAAATGAGCCCAGTGAGTTAAATTCTCTCCCAGGCTGGGCAGCCTTGTCACAGGGCCTGCCACTCAGAGGGATGGTCCTGGAGTTGCACAGAGCCAGACAGCTGAATGGGTCAGTGTGGCAGTGACAATGAGGGTGAATTCCCTCAGAGACCCCTTTCTGCCTTTTGATACAGACAAAAGGAAGAAGGGAGGGGCTAGACCTATCTACCATGGGCTTTTGTACTGAATAGTAGAACAGCATGGGAATCCGCCCACAGGGTTTTAGTTGAATCCTGTCGGTTTCCCCACGCTGTACTACCTGGTGCTAGTGGAGGTACGAGGAGAAAAGGGGAGGTACCCTGCGATCTGTAAACGCCTCTGTGGGAAAGAAGGCTCAGGCAGCAGTTCCTGCCCTCAGTGAAGCTGCCTAACATTTCTGGCCTCCGTTTCCTCATCTGTAAAGCGAGGCCAATGGAATTCCTTCCGGGGCAGTACCTCTTTAAAGTGGCATTAACCCAGGACACGGCATTATACCTGTCACATAAACACTGCACACTTAGTCTTGGTGCTGTCACTTTTATCCGTGTCGTAAGGCCCATTTTTATTTCCTGTGATCAATTCATGCTTGATGAATGAAGGAATGAGTGAATTGTAACATTCCCAAGGCCAAGTCATTCCCATCTGCACGTTGCTATTTGCTTTTAGTGACCATGAATATGACTACTATTCTGCTTTTGATATTTTCTCACAGGAAAATTTGGCCTATGACAAAAGTCCTTATAAAATGGGAAGAGGGTAGAGATCAATTCAGCCTCTACCAGCTCCTGTGTCACTGGGAGTAAAAATGACAATGACATGCAAGGTCCCATAGGATTTGCAATGCCGCCCCCTCCCCCATCACTCACCAATCTCCCCCTTCACTCTCTCTCCGACTCCTTGGGGACATCAAGCAGGCTCCTACCACAGGGCCTTTTCACTTGCCGCTCCCTCCGCCAGGAATTCTATTTCCCCCTTTGCTCTTCTCCCTCACCTTCGAACGTCACCATCTCAGCCATGCCTCCCAGACACAGCAGGTTGAAATGGTTCCACCTTATTCCTGCCCTCTGCACTTCATTTTCCACTGCAGATCTCACCTCTCACTGACATCCTGTCTATTTCACTCGTTCATTGTGTTGTTGGCTGTGCGTCTGTCCCGCCCTCACCTCTCTCGAGGTCGGAGAGTTTGTCCATTTGGTCGCTGCCCTGTCCTGAGCACCCAGACTCATGCTGAGCAGACAAGAAGCACTCGAGACATATTTGTGTAATTACTGAATCTTTGTCCTCATGCGTTCCAATCCTTAGCGCATCGGGTTGCTAAATCAATCGATCAATCACATTTATTAAGCATGTCCTAGGGGCTCGTTCTAAGTACTTTACATGGGTTCATTCATGCTTTAAGAGCTGTGAATTCAGAGCCCTGTGAATTAAGGTTTATTACTTCCCTCTCCTTTTCCTGAGTCCTCCAAACACTGGCGAGCCCTAGGGCAGTCTCTGAGGCACTTCTCTTCCATAACTAGACTCACTCCCTGAGGAATCCCATCTAGTCTGTGGCCTCAAGTAGCTTTTACGCTTTGAGTACTACTAAACGGCTGTCTCCCACCCAAGACCTCCCCCCTAAACTCCAGATTCCTTTACACCAACTGCCTACTCGATACTTCTCTTTGGGGTCTAATAAGGATCTCAGACCTGTATCTAAATGCGAATACTTGGGCTGTACCTCCCACCATCGAGTCTTCTCCCTCTCTGAAAATGGCAATTCTGGTCTTCTGGCTCTGGGGGCCAAATGTGGCTGTCATCCTCGATGCCTCTCTCTCCTCATCTAGGGTTGTCCTACATCTAGGGTTGTCCTACATCTAGGGTTGTCCAATTTAGCAAATGAAAATACAGGATGCCCAATTAAATTGGAATTTCAGACAAATAATGTATAGTGTTTTAGCATAAGTATGTCCCAAGCAATACTTACCCTTATGCTACAACATCATTTCCTAGTGATCTAAAATTCAAATTTAATTGGGCACCATGTTTTATCTGACATCCAACCGGAAGATTCTTCATATCTTCAAACTAGAACCCAGAACCACCCACTTTTCCTCACCGCTGCCGCTGCCATCTTAGTCCAGCCCAGGATTTTCGTAGCAGCCTCCTAACTGGTCCCTTGGCTAGCCTGCCTTTGCCCGGTGCACCCATCGGCTACAGCAACTGTAGTGATCCTTTTAAAAGGAAAGTCAACTCATGTCACTCATCTGCTCAAACCCACCAGTGGCCTCCCATCTGACCAAGTTAAAGTTCAAAGTCCTTCCACAGCTAAACACCCATCATGCTCTCTCCCCACCCATGGGGGAGGAAGAGTCCCCCCAGATCGCATCTCTCACCTCCTCTCCGGGCTCACTCCACTGCAGCTCCACAGGCCTCCTTCACATGTCCTCAGTGAAATGATCCCCCCCCTCCAACCCCTGCTCACAGCCTTTGCAGCGACTCCACCCTTCTCTCTGCCAGAATCCCTCGTTCTGACTTCTCCATGGTCCTCACTCCACTGGAGTCTCTGCTCCCCAACCACTCTCTTCAAAACAACACTCTCCCAGACACTCTCTTCCTCCTTATTTTACTTTTTAATATTTATTTTTAGCATATATCGCCCCAATGTATAGGTATCTTTGTTTTCTATCCCAGAATGTAACTGCTGTAAAAGGGATTTTGTCTCTTTTATTCACTGTCAAACTCCTGTGTTGAATGAGTACTGGCATGTAGGAGATGCTCAATAAACAGCTGTAGAATGAACAAGCCCTCCTTTACAGTGGGGAAACCAAGGCAAGGGGCTGCTAGTTATCTCACCCAAAGTCAAAAAATGCTCACACTCTCTACCCTCGTCAGAGCGGTTTCAGTGTGAGATTGTGTTTGTTCTTCTCAGACACTCCTTGAGTTAAGAATGGACAGTCTTTAACCCCATGTAATAGGTGGGGAACCTGAATTTTACCATCATCGACGTCATCCGCAAAGTAACCCCAGGCTGTCCCACGGGCCGAAATCCCACTTATGGATTCTTTTCACTTTCTTCAATCTCCAAACAAGTTTTTGGTCTTGTATTTTTTCATTATATTTTCAAACCACACACCCTTCACATGTCAAAGATGAAAATTGTGGATCTAAAAAATCTGTGCCACCAAATGAGCCAGCATCGTGCACATCTTTGTATCTCAAGTAACTTGAAATCCCTTCTCCCCATACTGAGATTCCTTATGTCTCAGGCAGTGAACTCCCTGGCGATGTTGGCACTTGTCCAGTGAAAGAAAAACTGCTCTCAGAAGTGACATTCTAGGAATCTTCCTCAGTTCGTAAATTCATGATCTATTTGCTTTTCCTTATTCATTCTATTAAACATGTATTGCATCTGCCAAGTCGGGTGAGCAGCCATCAGTTCACCCAGGCCTGAGGGATTTCCCAGGACAGACTTTCAGTGTTAAAACCCAAAAAAGTTTTGGGCAAACAAGGATGAGTTGGTCATCCTAATAAAATGGGGAGTTTTGTTTGTTTATTTGTTTGTTTGTGTTTTAATACTACTGTGATAGGCTAATAACGACCCTCCAAAGATGTCCGCATCCTCATCCCCCAAACCCATGAATGTGTTACCTTATAAGGCAAAAGGGACCTTGAAGAAGTCATTAAATTTAAGGATCATGAGATGGGGAAATTATCCTTATCCTGGGTTACTCAGGTGGACTCAGTATGGTCGCAGGGGTTCTTATAAGAGGAAAGTGGAAGGGCCAAAATCAGAGGGAACAAGGTGATGGCACCGTAGAGAGATGGAAGACAATGTGATGACAGAACCAGAGTGATGAGCTGTGCAGGTGGAGGCAGGGGCCACAAGCCAGGGACCGTGGGTCACCTCTAGAAGCTGAAGAAGGCAAGGAAACAGATTCTCCTCTGACACCTGCAGAAGGAACAGCCCTGCCAATACCTGCATTTTTAGATTGCTAATCTCCAGAATTACAGGGTAATAAATTCATGATGGTGTAATCCACTAAGCTCGTGGTAACTTGCTCTGGAAGCAATAGGAGACCAACAGAGTTGGTTACCCCATTAACAGGGCAAAACACTGGGCTGAAAGCCTGGGCTGTAAAGATGACTCAAACATAGTCATTGGCCTGAGGGAACCCTGAGGCCTCGTGGGGAAGGCAGACTTAAACCGTAAGTGCCCTCACATTGAGGGTGTTGTAAATGCCTTGGATATTAGTTTAGGTCTCGGCAGACAATGCAGGGTGGTCAGTCTTATCTCGGTGCGGGGTCAAATGAAGCTGATAAATTTACAGGGTTTTAGTTTTATCTACTATAGGAATGTATAGCTTCATATTTCTCTAGGTTTGTCTCTTTGAGACCTTTAATTTAAAAGAAGCATGGGAAAACCTAAAACTGTGTACATCTTCAAGGAGAAAACATGGGAGAAAGTGTTGATCTTGGATTACACAACGATTTATTAAATACAACTAAAAATCAATTAAAAAATAATAAATCAAACTTTATCAGAAGTAAAACCTCCTGTTCCTCAAAAGGCAATGTTGAGAAGATGAAAGAGAAGCCACGAATTAGGAGAAAATATTTTCCGAACACAACCGATAAATGATTTGCATCTACAATACATGAATAATGTTCCTCACTCAATATAGGCAAACAAACAAACCTTCTTTAGATGTGCAAAAGATTTGAACAGACATGTCACCCCAAAACTTTCTAGACTGGAAACAGATCTGTGGCTGCCAGGGGCTGGAGAGGAGGGATTGGCTGCGGAAGGGCATGAGGAAGCATCTGAAGGCGATGCGAGTGTTGCAGACCTTGACTGTGGCCATGGGTTTACGACGACATGGATTTGCAGGTTACTCACAGAACTGTACTGTAAAAGGAGTGAATTTTATGGTATGTACATCAGACCAGCAGAAGCCTGACCTTGAAGAATGAGGCAGTTGAGAGATAGGAAGAAGCTATGGTTGAAAAGTTGTATTTTGAACCATTTGCTCCTTTTGTGCCCCAACAGCGGTGTCTTGTCCTGAAGAGGCCTGAAGACACCGGTCTGTTGGCTCACTGCGTGGCAGGACACGGGTGTGGTCAGGGCTACATTTTCACTTGGGCGTGCCCTTCCTCTATTAAAGAAATGTTAAGAATTATATTTATGACGTGTGGATGTAACCTTTTTCTTTGAAATTTCAAACTTTCCTGTGGGCCCCCAGAAGTGTCATGAGCCCTAGGCACTGGGCCGGATGGAGAAGTCGGCCCAGGGTGTAAGCCAGGCCCGAGTGCTGGGAAGGGAGCTGCAGCCTAGTCGTTTCCTACAAGCGAACGGCCCCCAGTAGAAATTAGGCTCTCAGTTCCCAGGGCTCCCATCGATTTGCCAACAGTTCCAAACCGGCCAGTTAACCTCTTAGGGTCTCAGTTCCCCGGTGTGTGAAAAAGGAATAACAGATTCAGCACGCACTCGTGAAAATAGTTATGTAAGTTTATAGATGAGAAGGTGTGCCCATGTACATGCCCAGAGTACTCTATAGAAGGATATTCATAATGAATTTAACATTTTTTTAGTCTTGGAGAGATGGTGTTTTGAGTCATTTTACATTTTTCCTTGGGCTTTCTGTGTGGCTTTGTTTCTTTATTTTAATTCTACATGTTATTCTTATAACCAGAAAAATAAACCATGCTCACATTGGAATACAGTATCCACACCTCACAAAGCTCATTATATTCTGAGTATTTCTCACATCACTAATTACAATTTCAAATGACAATTAACTGTTTTGAAAATTAAATTAAAATAATATGTCTATGGCTGCAGTATGGTTTATATAAGGTTTTTCTAGCATTGAGCATTAAGGTCATTTCAAACTTTTGATAAATTAATAAACAATATCTTGATGTATAAGTCCTTGCATGTCCAACTAGTTCATTAGATTATAAAGAAAAATTTACTGAAATAAGGTAAAATTTGACCAAATTGCTGTATCCAATGATTGAACGAGGTATTTATCAAGTTATATTTGTGCATTATCTTTTAAAAAACTCTTTGCTATTTGATAATTAGAAAGAAACAATCGTGTTTTCATTTAGATTTGTTTAGTCCCTACAGAAGTGTCCACTTACCCATTAGTGGACATTTTAATATACTATTTACTATTTTCTAAAAATATTAAATTTACAAACTGTGTTTTCATGTCCCTTGTTAATTTTTTAACAAAGGCCATGAAATTAATTTTTCAATTTAATACAGGGAAGGGAGATCTTGTTAACTTATGTAGTATCTTTCTATAGTAAGGCCACTGCTATAGTGATTTTATAAATGTTCATCTAATTTTATATTTTTATTTTGTTTGTTGTGGTTGTAAAATACATATACAGAAGTAATATATGCGTTGTATGATCAAGTCCATTACAAAGTTTTCTTTTGTGATGTTTTTCCCTTGGTTTTTATGCCTGAAATGTCCTTTCCCACTCCAAACTCAGTTACTTCTTTTCTTTGTTTTGTAGCTTAACCATTAACACCTTATTTTTTAGCTCATCTAGAGTTCATTGCAATATAAGATATATAATGTGCCCATGTACATGCCCAGAATTAAAAGAAGATCTAAATTGTTTTTTTTTCCTAAATGGGTAACCAACCAAAGAAGATCTAAATTGTTTTTTTTCCTAAATGGGTAACCAACAATTGAAATACTAAATTATGAGGTCTACTAAAATCTGCTAATTGTTGGACAAGTTCTTTCTCCCAGCATAATCTGAAGTTCTTACTTTCACAATAATCCGAAGCCATGCTGTTTTGGCGCCTGCATTACCCTCCTGCTCCTGGCCGCGGTGATCCACTGATCCAGCCTGTCCACCTCCAAGTACGCTGCATTTTTTTACTTTGCAGCCATTGAGGAGAAGCAGAGAGAAAGGTGTTGGTCTGGGTGAAGTGACCGTGACTGCCGCGTGGAGTTGTCCCTGTGCAACAGAGTACAGACCAACAGTCGCTCATCTGTGAAGTCCCCACACCTCTGGAGCCTTGAAATTCGGGGAGACTTCATGCACCATTTGAGAAAGTCTTTATAGGGGAGGGCGTGATGAGTCAGCTTCCTCACCCCCCGTCAGCCTTCTTGACCCCAAAGTCTAATAACTGTTCTCATACGGAAATTATTTATTTTGTTTGCGTCAGCCCTTTAGAGAGAACTTCAGACCTGCAGACCCACTTATTCTGTAATAAATGTATTACAGAATGCATTTATGTATAATGTATATATTTTATGTATAATGTATATGAAATAGGTAAGGCGTCTGACAGCGCTTTGCTTCATGATTCATAAGCTTGGGTGTTTTTTAACCTAGTATTTTTGCTCAAAAGATAAGTACATTTTAATCCTTTAGGCCATTGTAACCTAAGGCTGATTATAGCAAAGGGACAAAAGGAAGACTTTCCAAATCAAAATAATAATATGCTTTATTTCCCATAACCCTCTCTTACCCCTCCAAAAAACCTCTTCACCATAGACTTTTCCCAAACTTTATCTCTTGTGAAAAAAAAGAGTGCTGTTTTAATGCAGGTCTAATTCTTCATGTGTCTTCGGTAACTGTATTCCACTCCAGAACATTTTGCCAAAAATAACCCATTAGCGGCAGCCACAGCACTCTCAGCAGGATCCCCCATACAATATGGCTATTTTTATTTTGAGAATAGAGCAATCTCTCCTTCGTGGATTAATCTTTTAATGGAATTTCTTCTGCACTGTTTGGCAAAATAACTCCACTCAGCTCTAACCACCCTCTGTAAGCAATTAAGGATACACATGTGTTAATGCACTTCTGAGTATCCTACACTAAATCGCTCTTCAACCACAAATAAGCACCTGAATCAGCCTGCCCTCGGGGCTGTGGAATCCGGATTTAAAGCAACACATGCAACTGTGTGACACCTGCTTCACTTGACAATTCAGTGACTCAAAGTCACCTTCTAAAAGGGCAGGAAATAAACAGGCTCTCCTGACACGTCGGACCAATGATGTGCTTTCTTCTCCCTACCACTAAATGGCAGGGGACATGCAGGGAACTTACCTGACTTAGAAAAGTTGCTTCAGCGACTCCCTCCAACAATGTGTCCTATCCTCCAGGGCTCTTACTAATTTGATTTTTTTTAATCAAACTTTAAACTTGATTTTTATCCCCTACTCCAGCTCCGAGTTCGTCTCTGTGACTCCATCCACCCGCGTCTAGCACGTGGATCACAGCCCTTATTCCCAAGTCTGGCGGGTCGTCCACCCACCCTGTCTGGCTCATCTAAACTCAATGCAAGCCGCGCTGCAGAGGCAGGAAGTGACGCTAATGGATATGCCTTCAAAGCCACGCAGCATGTCAGAGTGAGATGAGAATTCATTTTTTAAAAATGCAATCGTATTTATTTTTTAAATAGGTATTACATTTGTTTTCCATTATTTAGGAAAGATAGAAAACGCAAAGTGTTTCTCCAACAAAAGGCAACCTGCAGTGTTGGTGTTAAAAGTAAGGCTGTACATAGAACTAGACTCGGGCAAATTTCATCTTCTTGATCCAGGGAGGGATTTTGCATTAGACCCTGTTGTTCCAGTTGGTGATGCAGAAATGCTTAGTTGTTTTTCAGGTTACATTTGGAATATGGGCATAGTCCTGAGAAAGGCCTGGAGAGCCCTGCTCAAAGCATGGCACCCACACTGGGGCTGCGCCCACAGAGGTAAGTGCAGAAACCGAGACAATCCTCACATCGTCAAGGACGCGACACTCTCATAAACTTCTAGAAGGAATGCACAACAGTGTGGCCACTGCGGAAAACAGCACGGCAGCTTCTTAGAAGGTTAAGAAACATTGTACCCTTACCCCACAACCCAGCTATCCTTCACGGAGGTAGTTACTCAAGAGAAATAACACGTGTCCACACGAAGACTGGTGTGTAGCAGCATTATGTATAATAGCCAGAAACTGGAACCAAGCCAAATTTCTATCTGCCAGTAAGTGGATAAACAAATCATGATCTATCTGTGTAATGGAATATTATACAGCAAGAAGAGAGAAATGATAATATATACTATGACACGGATGAACGTCGACAATATTATTTTAGGTGAAAGTCAAACACAAAAGACTACATACTGTGTGATTCCATCTCTGTGAAATTCTACTACAGGCAAAACTAGAGTGACAGAAAGCAGGTTAGTGGGTGGCTGGGGCTGGGGCTCCGGTGGAGGGAATCCATTGAAAAGGAACAAGAGGGGACTTACAGGAGGATGAGGCTGTTGAATCTAACTTTGGCGGAAGTTAAATAACTATATGCAATCACCAAAATTCATCAAACATACAGTTAAAGTGAATGAATGTTATTGTATATACATTATACCCCAATAAAATGGAAGGAAGGAAGGGAGGGAGGGAGGGAGGGAGGGAGGAAGGAAGGAAGGAAGGAAGGAAAGGGGACAGGAAGGGAGGGAGGAAGTGGGGAGGGAGAAGAGCCAAGAACAAGAAATCTTCATTTTGAAAGTAAATGAAATAGTTTGAGGGAAGAAATAAAATTTCAGTAGCTCCCCGATGCCCCAAAAGGGAAATGTTGATCCACAACCAATAAGCCTGAGGTGGAAGTGTGTTTGTTTTATGTTAATCACAGTGGACGTTTTGGGAGTCCTTTGTAACCTGGGCTCAGAGGGACAGAACAACACCTGTATGTCAGTCTTGCCACATCGTGTCGGCCACAGAGCCAGGGAATGTCTTTAGACCCGGGCTGTAACCGGGTCTTTGCAGTCACGTGCTACCTACACCTCCAGATCGTGCCTTCAGAGTGCGGTGCACATCTCTGAAAACAAAATGCCACTCTTACTATAACATTTACTTTGTGTTTCTCTTTTTGCCAGCACCTCAGAGAACAGCATCAACAGCTTAATGTTTACATCCGTGAATCAAGGCTGTTCCCATAGCAACACCTCTAATTCTCTGGGACTGCAATTTTATGTCAATTTACTATTAATGGAAGATGAAACAAAAGAAAGCAAACAGAGCAGAGAAACCTTAGTACCTGCGACTGGCACACAAAACAGGGAAGAAGGGAAGTGAATGTGACGTCTGCAAGGCTCTTAATACTTAGGGAACTGTGGGCATTAACCACTCAGCAGTCAACCGTTTTGTTTGTAGGTTCATAGAATGATTTCCTAGGACCTTAGAGTCTCTCAGCTAAAATGGCCTTTAAAAGCTATCTGGAACCCTTCATTTTCAAGCCCAGGAAACTGGTCCCAGAAGAGGTAAGGGATTTAATGGAAATCATTTGGCTGGTAAGGGGCAGAGCCAAGACCAAGGGATACATGACGGAAGCCTGCGGCTCTTTTTATGCCCAACCTGCTGTCTCTCACCTGCTGGCTCCAGCAGCTGAGACTCCACTGAATACTTTTTCTGAGGAAGCCATCGTAATGAATGCCAAGAGTTTCCACTACCAGGTCTACAACAAGGGCACGAGGCCATTGACGATGGCTAAGCAAGGCCATTGCCTGTCACTGAGAAGTCAAATCAGATGCCAGGTAGCAGATGTGCCTCAGTCAGGATTCATTTGCAGGAACCCGAGACTGCCCCAGGATTTTATGCAGAATGGGATTTCATATGCGGAATGAGATGCATAGGAGATTGATGGGAGGGCTGGAGGACTGCGCTGCAGACTAGGTCTCCAAGA
>PVKM010018880.1:0-24682 GCA_004027735.1 Carollia perspicillata | reverse complement strand
CTGATATTTTAACAAGATGTTTTGGCTGCCCTGTTGAAAATAAACTGTGGGACGGCACCAGGGAGGCTGACAGGGAGGGTGTTGCTATAAATCAAGCAGGAGATATGACTTACACTAGGGTTGATGGTGGAAACAGTTGTGACAAGTGGACAGATTCTGGATATATTTTGAAGTAGAGCCAACAAAATTTTTAGACTTTAATGTACAGTGTTAGAAAAAGAGAAGACTTTCAAGGTTATTGGCCTGAGCAACTGGAAGGGTGAAGTTATTCTTTACTGAGATGAACAGAGGTAGTAATAGGAGAGCTTAAGGGGCAAGATGACACATGATAAAAGGTACACTGTACCTTTAAATTGTTTAAACTTACCATTATTTAAAGTAGCCCAATTCTCTACTCCACTGCACACAGAGGACCTGTACTTGCTTTTAGTCTGAATTTGTTACTGTAGATTTCCTGGAATACTTAAAAAAAAACTATAAATAAAGTAGTAATAATGCAGCCCATGTTGCTCAGTTTCTTTTCTTTTTTTTTTTTTTTCATTTCCTTTGTAAACTATTGACTTCTAAATAGCAATGTATTTTGCCAATTTGGTGACTAACTGGGTTATAGGTTAATAATAAGACATTCTTATAAACATCAATAGGAGTGATGAAAGCTTATATTAGGCAAAGATTCAAAGAATGGAAGGACTAAAAAACATATTCTAAGCCAAATAGATTTTAAGAGTTTTAACTTTGAAAGGAAAAGACATTACCCTTGGTAATAACTATCTTAGTTGGACGTTTCCTACTTAACTCTGTTTTTTTTTTTAATGAAAAGATATTTATTACCATATTACCATCAAAATATCACTTCTTAACCCTGAAATTGACTTTTAAAATTAGAAATTCTATGACTTGCTTCCTACTATGCTGATCAGACGTTCCTTCTTTTGCCAAGAAATAGAAAGCTGGACTTTTGGCCTTCCAGCATAGGGAACCACTGTTGTCCTCTCCGTGGGCCAGTAAGTGCTCCCTGCTGCTCTGGGATGGAATCAGGTGACGGGACCTGCCAGTGAGTTCTGCTGAATTATTTTTTTCAACTTTGTTTTTTAATTGAGCCTGTGGGCCATAAACTATTTCTGAACATCTGAAAGGTAAAGGTCTAATATTGGAATTTGTGGGATGCTAGAGATCTTTTAGCCTCTGTATCCTAATCAGAATGTAAAATCTCTTTTTTAATTTTTTAAAAAAGATTTTATTTATTTGTTTTTAGACAGAGGGGGAGAAGGGAAGGAGAAAGAGGGAGGGAACATCAATGTGAGGTTGCCTTTCTGTGCCCCCTACTGGGGACCTGTCCCACAACCCAGGCATGTG
This sequence comes from Carollia perspicillata, assembly GCA_004027735.1. NCBI lineage: Eukaryota > Metazoa > Chordata > Mammalia > Chiroptera > Phyllostomidae > Carollia > Carollia perspicillata. The sequence continues at coordinate 23,326 of PVKM010018880.1, read as the reverse complement.
CCCTCACTGGGAATTGAACTGGCGACCCTTTGGTTCTCAGGCCAGCACTCACTCCCACTAGCCAGGGATAATCTCTTTAATTTTAAAAAAAATCCTCACCCAAGGATGTTTTTATTGAGGAGAGACAGATTGAGAAGAGAGAGAGAGAGAAAGACAGGCAGGCAGACATAGATGCTGACATGAGAGAAATATCCATCAGTTGCCTCCTGTACGTGCCCTGACTGGGGATCAGACCTGCAACCTAGGCATGTGCTTTGATCTGGACTTGAACCCAGAACTCTTTGGTGCACCAGCTGATGCTCCAGTCTGCCGAGCCACCCAGCCAGGACTAAAATCTCTTTTTTATTGTGGAAGAATCATTCATCACTTCCCCTTTTTCTTAGCCTCCATTCTCTCCCCATTCACAAAATTTTCAATAAAGCGGATTTCCTGAGTTAGTCTTGTTCCAGTCTTTCTTTATAATAACATTTTTTTTGTAATTATCACAAAGGCGGTGGTAATCATAGTGGTTGGCAAAGAATAAAACATTTTCTGAAACCTATACCTGGAAATTGAGTCAGTTTTATTGCTTAAATTTCCTTCACAGAATAACATAGATTCTGTTGGATGAGTATTTGTTATAAAAGCAAATTAGTAAGGGGCAGTATATCTCAAATGGAGTATTTGCTCCTTTGTTCTTTGAAAGCTTTTTAACAATAACTCTTATAACACTATGTATTGTTATTGTTAATATTAATTTTTAGGTGTCATTTTATTCTGTAGAGTGGGAATGTTTTTGTAACACAATGCCTGATACAGTACATTCATTCATTCATTGAAAGAATGTTTTGAGTGTTCATTATTTGCTGGACGTGGACACAGCATGTGCTCAGGAGACAGAGCGGTAAGCAGAACAGATGCAGTTCTTACCCCATGGAGCTTGTAGCCCAAGGCAGGGTAGAGAGCAGGGGAGCCAGTAAACACATAATCACGCAGATGATCGTGCAGTTACAATGGTGATAGGTGCAGGGTGTAGTGAGTAATTGAGTACCTAATCGGTGTATTAATATGTATTTGTGAACATTCAGGGAGCTCGGGATTCTCTCAGTAGCCCATCTCCCTAGTCTCTCACCTCTCACCCTCTAGATTTCTTTCTCATGACTTGGGGTGGATGCTGTTTTTCCCACCCACTTGCCTTTGTTGAAGTCCTGTGCCGTTTACAAGTATCCGGCACCACTGCAGTACTGTCAGGGGACTGTCAGCTTCCACGGTGATCTTTGCCCTTCCTGTCCAACCCAGGAAGTGTGCACTCCTTGTGCTGCTCTCCATGCTCGTAGACAGAGGAGACCCTCTCAGCTGTCCTGAACTTGAGAGGACTCCACAGGCCTGTGCAAGCCAACCCAGGTCATGAGTCAGACATCTGAACTTACTGACAAAGAGTCTTCTAGGAAAAAGGAATGGTCTACCTGGCATTTTATCAGTTGGAAATTTCTTTTAATGGGCAGTTCTCTATTTCCATCAAGGGTAAGGGTATACAATGCAAAATTTAAGGAAAAGTAAGTTGTGCTTTGTATAGCTGTAATATCATTTTTTTTTACTTCGCTCACAGTTTGTGAAATTGTTTATCCTGTTCTATGAACAAGGATATTTGAATAAAGCAAGTATTGGCCATTTGTGCCAAATTCAAGAGTTTCCTTTCTTCCCTGGTTAAATGATCACTACTTGATAGATGCATCATTTTTTGAAAGTCTATCATATCCTGATGGTTCATTAGGCCTTGAAGAGGATATTAAAAAAATGTGAGACCCTTTGTTAAGAAACTAGTGGTATGATTGGATGGCTAACATTTATGCATGTGAAACAGAGATTGCTAAATATTTTGAGCAGTAAGGAAGTATAGTAGTGCGATTTCGGTTTCAAGTGATATGCATGCAGGAGGGTAGATGAAAAAGAGATGGTATTTAGCAAAATCCACTATTACAGAAGAAATATATATTTGTGATATTTTCTATTCCATCAAAAAGAAAACAACTTGCATCACTGATTTAATTGCTGGTGGAAAACCTGGTAGCCTTGTTCTTATTCTGTATTTTAAAATTCTTAGCTCATTTATGTCATTTGACATATGAACTTACCTTTTTGGAGAAAGAAAGCATAGTCATTAAAATTTTAAAGGTTTCATAGCCCTTTTCTTGAAAAATTAAGACATCAACTCCACAAGTATTTATTGAGCACGCTGACCTTGGGCCAATGTGTGTACATTTTTTTGTTTTTAGACAATAGTAAAGTAACCCTGGAATAATGCCTCGTAAGATGGCTTTGATAAGTACAAGATGGTGAGCTGAGCTTTTAGCCAAGAACCTTTTTTCCCCTTGCTGAATATTTTTCTCTTTTGTTGTGTAGAGTTTAGAGTTAGAAATGTTCAGACTGTCCAAGCTGCATTTTCATCACTGTCAGGATTTGTTTAGTGATTTATAATTAATTAGATAAAAATTTGCCAAGCTTTTGGAGCTCTGTAATGGGAAATATGAGGTGGTAGTGGTTTGGGCCTGATCTCCTGTATCTGATTTGTCTTTTACTATGTTATGCCTATCTCTACCACGTAGAGATTTTCTTCCCGTAATGGAATTTGAAAGTAATAATTTATTTTGAATGAAATTGGTTTCTTCTACCTATTGCTAGGGAATTTGGTTTTCTAACCAGAATGTCTGATCTATTTTATGTGCCTGCCAAAAAATATCCCCAAATACTGGCCGCCTGAGTCTGGCTCATGTTCCCAGACACTCTGTTTTGAAAACATTCCGTTTCTACCCTGTGTTACAGATCCTCTTGCATACAATGAAATCCTGTGATAAATATTTTTCACTGAACATAAAGTATTTGAAAAATAAACGAATGGCAGTGTTACCATTAGTCATACGTTGACTGCATGCCACCAGTGTATTCATCACGTACAGGGCGCAGTCCCAGACAGTCCCTATTTAGTGGTTTGATAGTCTAACTACTTGTGTAATGGTCACGTCAAAAAAAAACCCAAGGAGTCATCAGTTGGGCAAATGGTTTGCAATTACGACTAATACCCTGCTCTGGGTAATTAATGGGAAAACACACGTGACTTCCACTGGGCCGCTGTTCCGGACATTTAAGCAGTAATTGTGTATTCAGAATAACTCACAGTAAATAAAATAATTTTTATTAATATATCCTAGGTTTAGTTCTAACCTGTGTTTTAAGCTCTTGAGAAAAAAAGTGAGCATATCTACCATTCCTTATGGTAATATTATTTTGGTCTTAAAATTGATTAGTAGTAAATTATATTATTTAGGAAATGATTGCTTTTTACAGACTGGTTGTTCTTGCAGTTTTTATCCTTTCTTGATTGGTTTAAGATACTTTGAAAATATTCACTGTCTATTTAGACTTTTGTACTTGATAGAAAATGTATAAAACATTTCATTTTGCATTAGCTAAAATGAAAATAGTTAAGTCTGGGTCTACACAATGCAAATGTCTATTTATATTCAGTAGTCATATTGGAGTCTTGTGGGCAAAATATTTAACAAAGTTTTTATTTAATTTAATTATTTTGACTTATAGGCTTAGCTGAATTGAAATATAGTGTGTATAGATATTAAAATTTATATATTTGAATAAGATTTTTCCACCTGTATGCAGGTGCAGTTTTGGGTAATTTTCTTCCAAGAATGATTGTACAGTCTACACAATATCATTATGGTAGAAGCTTTTTTATTGGATGTGATAAAAATTGTTTGATTAATAAAAAAAGTTGGCTAAAAGTAAGGAATAAAAATGATACATAAACTTTTTAAAATATTTAAAAATATAAGGTATATATCAACACTTTCCTGTCTCAGTTTCTTTAGAGGCACTTGTAAAGCAGTCAGAATGCAGAATTCTTCTAGGTTGTAATTTCCTCTAAATTTTGTACAGTTTTTTTGTTTTGTTTTGTTTTTACTGTTAGTCATGTCTGCCTATAAACATCCAACTAAGTGTCCATGGAGACTACAACTCTTTTTGTACACATATTTTATTGGATGTTGGATAACAGTACAGTGTTTAATTAAGGTATTTAATTATAGTAACAGGCGTAACTGACATAAACAGATTTGAAAACAAACATAATTAAGCATAGAACTCAACAGGTGGAAGCAGAAGTGCGTGGATGTCTTAGACAATAGCTGATCAGCTACTAGCGGTGAGCATTTCGTAGGGAAGTAGAGAGCTCTGGGCTAGTGAGGCTGTTATATGGTGGTCACTTAGGAGAGCTTTGTTGTTTTTTAGTCTGAGGCTCTTGCCAAGTTCGCTCTCCACCTAAAGGACTTCCTTTCTTTTTCTCTTCCTGAATGAATCCTTGCTTGAGTCCATATATTTTAATCTTCACAGTTGTTACCCTCCCCTCTGCACCCATGTGTGCTGCTGCCCTTAACCTCTGCTGGCTGTTTCTAATTGAAATCTCTCCTGTTTTTCATTTTGACAGTTGCATCAAAATTGACCTTCTTATGGAAGCCCCATGGACTGACTACTCAGCTTTTATACTTCTGTTCATACTTTATGTTCTATCCATACAGCTTTAAAGAAGCAGAACTTCAAAAATCTGAAATTTAGTATGAGAGTATCCTGTACATAAGTGCTCAAATATTTCTTTAGCCATATGAAGTCATAAAAGAAAATAGGTCTTTTCTTGTTTTTCCAGTTTCACTGAGATATAAATTGATATGTGACAATTCTTGAGATGCTTAATTTGTAAAACTGTTCACTGTATCCTTCTTTTAAAAGGGGTAGAGGAACTGGCTTTTTAGAATGTGAGTTGCCAACTTTTCACAGAATATACTACTGAAGAAAGCAGGAGACACAAGGGATTATGGGATTATGTTGTCTGAAGGCATGTTCTTGAATTGTGTATATATGCTCTCTCCCCATGTAATTTGTAAACTCTTCAAGGCACGGGTCACATGTTCTCATTCTGTGAATCTTTGGTGGCATCGTGGATAGTGAATCTGCCCTTCACAATTTAAGTAGTAGGTGCTCAAAAAATGTGGATTGGCCAAAATATCTCCATCAAGTATAACAATAACTCACAGCTGCTGACCTCTTTTGAGCAGTTACCATGTGCTGTATACATCGTCATGTAATTTGCACAACTGTTGTCATTCCCATTTTTCAGGTTAAAGGAGTCAAGTATATGACTAAGGTCACAGAACTAGAAAATAGCAGAGCTAGGAATCAGACCCAGGAAGCTGGATTCCAGATTTTGCCCCTTAATTCCTTGATTACCACAGTGTGGGTCAGCAACCTTTCGGAAACTTGCCGAAAGGAGTCCTGAAAACTTACATGAAATGTGAATTTCCTCTTAACCAAACTAAATGGAAAACTAAAAAGTAATCCTTCGATGAAGTGGATTGACGCTAACTAGGAGGCCTGGGGCAGGCTTCATTAGAGAACAAGGGAACAGGAGACCAAGCCTGGTATCGCCTGCTCTTCAATGAGAAGAGTATCTCCTGACGCTGTGAGCACTTTTATTTTGTACATGTAACACCTGAATGAGAATGTGTCTTTATCAAGCTCTCACATCTCATTGCTGGGCGACATGAGGGAGCTCTTTCTTTTAGGACAGCTGTCCATCTGTTCTCCTCCGGGAACTCCTGGATCCGTGCCACTGCCACTTGGCTGCTGGCTTCAGGAGAGGGTAAATCAGTGAGTTGCTCACACCAGGGAGAACAAACGGGCTCTTCTCCTTAAAGTGTCTGTAATTATATGACCATAATTAGAAATAAAACATTCTTTGTGTAATTTATAGCTCATGAGAAAAGACTTTCTGCTTACACACCATTTTCCCCACTATTGTTTCCCACGTTGATAGGCAAACTGCTTACTTGGAGTAACAATAGACCATTGAATCCAGTGGAGAGATCCAGAGTCCCACACCCCCTGATTTTGCTGCGGGGCCTTGGGCTTATCCTCCGTCCATCGCCAGCTTTGGGGTCATATGTGCGTTACTAATACAACAATATAGGAAGTGTTGCATGTGACAGCCTTCATTCCCGCCATTACTTTCTTGGAAAAAAGAGATAGCCTAGAAAGAACTTGTGAGTAGAGTAGAGACCCTGATTTTGGTACATGCGGTTAGGGTTTGAGTTTGTTTTCATTATCGTAAATGATAATATTGTTTGGGTGGTTCTACTGTGTTCAGAGAGATGCAGGTCACTGTTCATTTTTGCCTGATGGCTTGAGTAGATGTTGATTATCATGAGCCCCAACTACAAGGTGGATGCTCCGTATTGGTTGGACATATTCCCCTGGTGTTTGCTGTTAAAAAGGACTCAGTTTTGAAATTAAATCAATAAATAAGCTACTAAAGTTGTTTTCCTTCATAAATGTTTGTATTTGATTACTTTACCCAAATGAGGACTGTTAATACTTTCTGTGACCTAGACTGTTAGGAAAACTAGCTGTACCTTTGGAACAGTATGGTCATATGTTAACCATTCCAGGTGACTGTAACTGATTCATGTGTCCTTTTTAGCTGAGGATAACCCTGATTTAATGAAGGAGGCTAATTTAAGTTTTCTTTGGAAAAGTATCATCTTTATTTTGGTAATATGGCTAGAGATCTTTGCTTAGAGTATGTCCAAATACTAATAAAAATTGCAAGGGTTTTGAGATATAGTTCCTCACAGTATAAGAGTTTTAAAATGTCTACAGTATCTGTTATCATCATGGCCAGTAAATAAATGCTAAGCAATTATCTCTATACGAGGAAGTTTTCTGCCTTGGAAGTTTTTTTCCGAAGGCTTCATTGAATTTAAAGCTCTTTCTGGCTGACTTTTTTCTCCTCAACATACAGATTTGTCCAGAATAACATTAGCCTTTATGAAATCCACTAAACTCAGTAGCTTCTAGGCCTGTTGTTTTCCTCTCCTTGCCTTTTCTTCCAAGCTCCTGGAATGGGCTGCTGCCTCCTGCTGTGTGGACTTCCTGACCATGCCAACCCCCTTCTTAAATCTTTACAGTGGTTTCTCATTTCCTTTTGCATCTACTCTAGCTGTTCATCCCATACATCAAAGCCAGCCACCAGCAGGTTCTGGATTATCTCATTTCCCTCATCTGCTGTGTAGGTGCCCAACGCAGGAGCTGGTGTGCGCGCGCTCTCTCCATTCATTTTAAGTCTAAGTAGCACCTTCCTTGTAAACTCATCAGTCTTTTGGGCTATCTCCCAAGCACTGTCACTGTCTTTGACTCACTTCTTAACAAACTCCTTTTTTCTTCCGTTCTAAACAATTTCTGAAATACCGTCTTCTGTAAAAGTCATTTTGAATTAAGCGGAGAATTGCTGATGGTCTTTTCTTCATATACTCTGACATAATAGACCCCCCATGACTTTTCCCTCTAATATCTACCCCTATTATCAACAAACCACTTCCCACTTCCCAAATGACCCTTGCCCTTGACTTATGTGTAATATGAGTATATCCCATCCCTGTTCTGGTTACTGTTCCTAATTTAGAGACTCACACAGGGGTAAAGAAAGCAGGTACTGAGGTCAGCCTTCTGAGTTGGAATCTGAGCTCTGCTGCTTGCAGCCGTGTTCCTTTGGGCCCATTATTTAACCTGTGTCACAGTTTCCTCCCTAATAAGACTGAGATTGTTGAAATAATTCAAGCACTTTGTACAGTACCTGGCACATGGTAATCATGCAGTAAATATTAGCTGTTATTATGGGCAGAGAGAATGAAGAGCATGCTCACATGTTTTATACACACAAACATACAGATACACATGTACACACATGCACACACATCAGCATACACATGTACAGTTATGTAGTTTAGAAAAACATTCAGAATTGTGATATAATTAGGTTTATTTTTGAAAATGAAAAACTGCACATTTTAAAATGCAAAACAGAGTAAGGTTGAACAAAATCCTGGCTGGTGAGGCAAGGATTTAAACAAAAGTAGGAAGCACTATGCCAGTTGTCTCTACACACCTGCTAAAGATCTGGCATTAGCGGTTTGTTTTGGTCTTTTGTTTAAACGCCCCAGAGTCCCTTATGTATGTAGGGGTGCTAATGCTCTGTGCAGCCGATTTTCCTTAGGAACGTTTCAAAAGCAGGCAGCAGTCCACCCAATTTTAAGGGAAATTAATTTAAAAAAAAAATAGTACGAAGAACACTCTTTAAAACAATGAGGGTAGAAGGGAGACTGTTCAGACAAATCTGTCGTGAGTTTATGCATAAGTGCTTTAAAGTCTGTTTTCTTCAGTAGAGCCTGAGGATAATTAATTGCTTTTGTTTTCTTAGTTTTGTTACTTTTAAATATTCTGTTAAGGAATTTTACAAACATGCTGAAGGTAATCCTGGATTGGTAGGTTTATTTTCTAAATAGAATACTTACCAGGCTTATGTCAATTATTTATATTTGCAAATGTGGACTGTAGTAGGTATCAGTAGAGTGCTTTCAAATTAATCACTTATTCCTGATTTCCCAGGGATGTGTCAGTGAAACATTCACTTAGAAATAGAAGTAATTTTAGATAGGAAAATTGAATCTTTTATAAATAATAATAAATGGTTTAATATAGCAGTGTTTTTTTGTGTGTGTAATAGTGGAGGACCCAGAAGTATGCAGTGTGCATAAGAGTTCATTATGTATATTTTTAGTGCCATTAATCATATCTTAGAGGTTGTTACCCTTGTAAATGTAGAATTACTTGGATTTTTCCTCTTTTAATTTATTTATGTAATTTTACAGCTTATATCATTTTAGGTTGTTTTACTAATGCCAGTTTTGTAAAATAAAATTATTAGAAATTATAAGGGAGGGTGGCATGAAAGAGGTGACCAGAGTTTTATACTGTTTTATGCTTGTAACTTTCATTTCTTTTCAAGTGTAGATTTATTCCTAGTGATACAAATTGCTGTTTTCTTTGGCAGGCATTAGAAGCAAGTCTTTGTGAAATTATGTAATGTCTGAAAAGTTATATTCATGATTAATTGGCCTATCCTAGAATGGTATTTGTATGTGTGGAATAAGGCGATCATGCTTTTTATTTGGCAGGGAGTAAAAGTGCCCCTGCTCAGATCAGATTACACTACAGGGCTTTGTGACTGAGAGCTGTATATTTAGCTTCATCTCTAAAAAGCATAAAATGTTGTGTCAAAGCCAGAAACGTTGGAATTAATATTGTAACCAAACTCAGTCTTCAGATAACTTCAAAAGCAAGCTATTTCACTCCAACACACCTTAGTTAACAAATAAAGCCAAGAGATTTATAACAACATTACCATCTCTGTGGCTCTGAGCACACAGCAGGTCCTGATTATCCAAAACTAGATTGTCTGTATTGTCAAATAATAGTTTTAAATTCTTCCTGACCTTGACCCAGACTGATCAGTTACAATGGTCTGTCTAGTTATTTGTCTAAGCTGGACTTTACAGGAGCTAGATTACAGGAGCTAGAAAATAAGGCCGTTAAATAATTGCCCCTCCTATGTGTGCTTGAAAAATGATGACATTAATTATAAACAATATAGTGGTAGTGAACTTGATAACCAGAGAAAAGGTACAGCAGTGATCCTGGAGCCTAATGTTTTGGGAAAGGTAACTTTAGTTTTCTCATCTGTAATGTGGAGATAATAGTAACTACCCTCTGGCATTTTAATGATTCATTAAGTGCTCATCTGAATATCATAAGTGTTCTTCAAATGCTTGCCCCTGCTGCTACTACTATTACAACTGTTCCCACACCAGTTACTCTTACTATTATAACAGCTCCTCCTGCAGGACATTGACTCCAGGGTTTTTCCTCTTTGGTGAATCATTATATTGAAACTGTAAAGCATATCCCAAGTTGAATGTGGGTAATTTTGGGATTACTTTTTGTGGACCAGCCATCAACCAGCAGCATCAGTATCACCTGGGAGCTTGTTAAAAATGCAGAATCCTGGGGCCTCATCCCAGAACCGTTGAATCAAAGTTTGAGAAGCACAAATTCATCTATGTCATTTCCTAACCACACCACCCACATCCTCAAAATCATCTGAGTTATTCGGGGGTTACTACCAGCTTTATTCTTATTATCATACATTAGGAGGTAAGGAAAATTCTGTCAAAAGGAAAAAAATTTTTTGACTCAAAACCTTTGAATCCATTTTTTAAAAAGTTGATTGGAAAAACAAATTTAAGTTAAAATATGGTATAGTTTTCAGCTATTAAATTGTCAAGGAAAGAATTTGATAAAATATGTTAGGACTATACAGTGGCACAAGCCCATGCAGATAAAAATGCCGGCGTTCTGAAACCCAGCAATCTCATATTTAGGAATTTCTCCCAAAGGTATTGTAACCAAATAAAAGTAGGGCTTGCCTGCCCGCGGCCGCATACAGGAATAAGATAAAGGTTGGTGGGGAAAGAAAAAGGTCTTTATTAAAATGTTGTACCATTTGGGGGGACAGGGGATGCTTCGACTCCAGACCACTGTCATACAGACAAACCCAGCCGCCCCCAGAACCAGAACCAGTACCAGTGTCTGGAAGTCCTGACCCATCTTTATCTGTAGTCCAAGCCTGCTAAGCTGACAGCTCCATCTTCAGTCTCCCTCTCTGCAGTCCATGCATGAGGGGCCTTAACTGCCATTATCACTCTGTAGCTTCCCACTCTGGTTGCCCAGGGCCACTGCCAACCATACAGGGGCTCTGTCTACTGCCTCTTACCCCCAGGGCGGTGAGCACTCTGGCCCACACCTGCTTAGATCCCAGAGGAAGAGAAGGGACAGATGAGGGGAAGAAGAAGGTACTCGTTTCTTCCTTCCCTCCGTGTAAGTCTCCTGGCCCAAAATTCCAAGTGCTCCTGACCAGTCCACCTCCCCAGCCAATCACATCCTTTTTCAGGATAGACCGGCAGGTCTGCACCTCCCCCTGCCTCCATAGTCCGGAAAGGAGTAGGGAGGCTTTTCCCTTAGTCCATCACCCTTGCGAGCCCACGAAGACTCTGTGCAGTCCTCTCACCGCTTCTCAGGTGGTGGGGGTAGGTAGGGAGCTCTGTCACACCAGCAGCTAGCCTCACCTCCGCTGCCTTAGGCGTTTTCTATGAACCCTCCCTCACTCGGTCCCTCTTCTACCCCGAGGTCTGACCAGGTCTGAACAGATCTATTAGTATTAGTAATTTTGCACATGCAAATGTACCTCTGCCCATTTTGTAGAAGCAAAAGAGTGCCAATAACCTCAATGCCAATTAGAATGAAACTGGTTTAGTGTACCTCAACATTTTTTTAAAGATGTTGCATGTTTATATGTGCCAGGTCTATCAATGAAAATGTTTCAACGAAACTTTTAGATTTGAGTGCCCAGGGGGCGGGGCGGGTTAGACCTAAGAAGAAGGCTTATTTTCCATTCTGTATACCTTTGTACTATTTGAATGTTTTTTTGAAAAAAGAAATGTATGTATTATTACTTTAAAATCAACAAAATAGCCCATGCATTGAAGAGATTTAAGCCATGTCTTTTACACTCCTGCTTTTCCCCCTCACTTTTGAAGTATGTTTTTATATAGAAACTCATGTCTCTGGAGCCCTCAGACCCATGGTTACTAAAAGTAAACAACAAATTCTCATTAGCCTCACTGCTCTGTATTGCCTCTCCATTCCTTAGACTCTCCTGAGCATAAACTGCCTGATGTCCTAATTATTCAGAGCTTTGATTTTCAACGTGGGGTACCACCACAATCTCCTTGAAGCTTTTAAAAATTAAGATGCCGCCTTGGCTGGTGTGGCTCAGTGGATTGAGCACACGCTGCCAACCAAAGGGTCCCTGGTTTCATTCCCAGTCAGGGCACATGCCTGGGTTGCCAGCCAGGTCCCCAGTAAGGGGGCGTGTGAGAGACAACCACACATTGATGTTTCTCTCCCTCTCTTTCTCCTTCCCTTCCCTTCTCTCAAAAAATAAATAAATAAAAATTTTTCAAAAATGAAAATGCCTAAGCCAATTCCAGACCTAATGAATCAAAATCTGTGGTGTGGCTTAGGCATACGCATTTTTTGACAGGTGATTCTGATGTTCATACCTAGTTAAGAACTACTGTCTGGAGAGCAGTTCTTGGTAGGGGACTTCTGCTAAAATATTAGCTGCCCTGCCCTCTGCTGCAGGCTCCCAGGAGTGATGGAGGTATGGCACAGAGTAGAATGTGTAGATCCTCCACTCCGCATCAAAGGAACAGGGAGTGCTACTGAATAGCCACATGGCTGTTGTTGTATTAGAATGATAATGATAGTGATGATCATAACAAATCAGGTTTCTGCATTAGAATTAACATTTTATGCAAATAAAGAACATTGAAAGTAAACAGAGGAGATTAAGAGCCAGTTCTTTGAAAACATTAATAAAATTCAGAAATCTCAAGCTAGACTGATTTAAAAAGGAAGGAAACCAAAATCACAGGCACCAGGAATTGGAGAAGAAATATAGAACACATAAAAAGAATATAAGGCCCTGCCTGGTATGGCTTACTTGATCGGGCATCCTTCAACCAACCAAAGGCTGCCAGTTTGATTCCTGGTCGGGGCACATTCCTGGGCTACGGGTTTAGCACGTTCAAGAGGCAGCCAATCGATGTTTCTTACATTGATGTTTCTTTCCTTCTCTTTCTCCCTCCCTTCCTATCTCTCTAAAAGTAAATAATAAAATTGTTTTAAAAAAGAATATAAGGAAATATTAGGCAATAGGAATATAAGGCAATTTCATGCCAATAAGTTGTGTAACTTAGATGAAATAGGAAAATTCCTTGAATGCTCAAGTCACCACAACTGACATGCAAGACAGGTAATCTGAATAGTTTATATCTATTAAAGAAAGTGAATTCATAATTTAAAGCTGTGTTACAAAGAAAACCCCAGGCTCAGGTAGCAGACAGTGTCAATGGTGAAATCTATCAAACATTTAATGTTACAAATGTTAGATATGTTATTTGAGAAAGTCAAAGGAAACACATCCCAATTCTAAAACTAACCAAAGACATAATTAAAAAGGGAAACTATGGAACAATATTTCTCTTGAATGTAAGCATAAAAATCTTTTAAAATATTAGCAAATCAAATCCAGAAACATATAAAAAGGAGAATATATTACAAGGTTTATCCAGAATGGGATTTATCCAGAAATACAAGCACAATTGGTTTAATATTCTAAAATGAAGACAACCTATGATCATCTCAATGGATAAAGAAAATGCAATGGGCAAAACTAAAAACCCATTCATGATTAAAAACTCTTGCCCTAGCCAAGTAGCTCTGTTGGTTAGAGCATTGTCCCAATATGCCAAGGTTGTGAGTTCAGTCCCTGGTCAGGGCACACACAAGAATCAACCAATGAATGCATCAGTAAGTGGAACAACAAATTGATGTTTCTCTCTCTCTCTCTAAAATACAAAAATAAATAAAAGTCTCTCAGCAAACTAGGAATAGAAGAAACTTTGTCAGCCTGCAAAAGCATATAAAAAAAGAAAAACCATAGCTAACATCATTAATAATGGTGAAAAATTTTAAAAAAAATTTGTAAGGTCAGGAATAGGACAAGTATGTCCCCTTTCATTATTTCTAGCCAACATTGTACTTGAATTTCTAGCCGGTGCAATAAGGCAGGAGGAAAAACAAGGGGAGGGAGACATACAGATTGGGAGAAAGAACTAAAACTGTCTTTAGTTTCAGACTACATAATTATTTATAAAGAAACTCTTAGGGAATCTTTAAGAAGGCTACTAAAACTAGACTGGATTTTGCAAGGATTCAAGGTTAATATACAAAACCCAATTGTATTTCTAGATAGTAGCAATGAACATTCAGAAATTAAAATATCATTTACAATAGTATCAAACAACGTGAAAATTTATAGGGATAAATTTAGCAAAGTATGGACATAATGTGTACTGAAAATTATAAAGCATTGCTGAAAGAAATTAAAGAAGGCCTAAATAAGTGGAGAAATAAGTCCACATTTATGAATTGGAAGATTTAGTAATGTTACAAAGTAAATACTCCCTAAAATATCTATACAGTCAACAACAGTCCTAATAAAGATCCCAACTTGGGGTGATCACTTAGTAGTGTATACAGATATTGAATATAATGTTATATACCTGAAACTTATATAATTTTTAAACAGAACCCAGCAGAGATTTTTCTAGAAATTGACAAAATGATTTAAAAATTTACATGGTGATGCAAAGGACCTAAAATTGTCAAGACAAATTTTTTTTAAAAAGACCAAGTGGAAGGATTAATTCGGTGGAAAGAAGAAAATCTCAACAAGAGGCCCTGGAATAGCTCTACATACATACGGAAAACAGTGAATCTTGACCCTGATTCCATATACAAAAACGAACTAAAAATAGATAATAGACTTATTTAAAAAACTAAACCCATGCAACTAGAAAAAACGTAGGAGAAAACTTTTACAACTTTGGAATAGGGGAAGATTTCTTAGATTGGACAAAAGTAAAAAAAAAATTAATGAGTGGGACCTCATAAAAATTAAAAAACGAATGTTTTTCAAAAGAAATTGTTAGGCAAATGAGACAAGCCACCAAACAAGAAAAATATATATTATAACTCAATAATAACACAAGCAACCCAGTTTCTAAAAATAGGTGTTATAGTTGTGGTCCTCAGGAAGCACGCACCAACATGGCCTGGTGTCATGAGCACCTATGGGAGTCAGGCAACAAAGCAGCATTGGGCAAAGGGAGAAGTCGAGCACTGGTACAGCTTAATAACAGCCTTGGCTGACTTCATACATAGCCCCGGGGTTAAAATGATCCTTCAGAGTTGAGGGGAGATTTGGGACAAGAGTTGGGCCGAGATGACCAAACCTTTATATTTCTTCATTGCTCAGTGATGAGGAATGTGTGCCACTCCAGGAAAGGGCCTGTCCTTGGGATGACTTGGCTTTCTGTGCTGAGGCAACCCCTGAAGGGAGAGGCGGCTGAAAGCTGCCTGCCTGCCGCGTTCTCGGGAGCTAGGGCAACAGCAGTGTTCCTGCTGAAGAGGGTCTGGCAGTATGTTGCAGTGGACCGTGATGATGTGCAGAAGAGTCTTACAGAAACTGTACAAAAGAAGGTGCGAGTACCTAAATGGCCAGCAAGCACATGAACACATGTGACATTGTTAGCCATCAAGGATATGTAAATGAAAACCACAATGGGACCCTCCTACACACGCCCTAGAAAGTTACAAATTAAAAAGACTGGAAATACCAAGTGCAACTGACAGTTTAAAATGATCCAGTCACTTTGGAAGAAAGTAACAATTTCTTATAAAGTTAAACCTTCATGTACCGTTTCGTTGACCCAGCAGTGCCACTATTAGGTATTTACCAAAGAGAAATAAAAACACACATATAAGAACACTTTTACACTGTTTAAATTTGCATGATTCATACAGCTCAAAACTAGTTAAAGAGTTGCAAATGTCCATTAACAGGTGAATGGATAAACTAATTTGGATATACTGATATAATATAAAACTAATTTGGGTAATGTAATATAAATATACTATATAACATTAAAAAGGATAAACTACTCACACATGAACGACAAGGATGAATGTCAAAAAGCATTCTGAGCATAAGGAAGCCCAAAAAGAGGAGTGTATCCTGTATGATTTCATATATGATATTCTAGAACAGACAAAATAATCTGTAGTGATAGAAAGCAGATAGGTAGTTGGCTAGACTGCAAAAGAGGTACAGGGAACATTTTTTAAATCATCACTCTAGATGTTTATTGATTTTTAAAGAGAGCGAAACATCAAAGTGAGAGAAACACCAATCCCTTGCCTCCCATACTCACCCTAACCGGGAACCCAGTGGCATCCTAGTTACTGTGCCCTGCCGGAGAATCAAACCCTCAGCCTTTTGGTGTATGGGGGCAATGCTCCAACCAGCTGAGCCACCTGGTCAGGGCACTAGAGGGGACTTTCGATAAAAGGGTTCTATTAGTTCATTGTTATGTTGATTATATGGGTATGTGTATCTGTACAAACTTTAAAGGGCACTTTTTATTGTATGTAAATTGCACCTCAGTAAAGTAGTTTTTTGAAAGTAAAGTTTAAGAGAAAAAACAAATACGGGTTTATGTTTATGAGGGATATGGTCATTGTTTTAATACTCTTTTTCGTAGTGTTTTTATATCAGAATTATCCTGACTTCATGAAATTAGTTGAGAAATATTTCCTCCTCCTCCTCTGTTTTTTGAAATAGGTCCTATAAGATTGGCATTGTATTCTTCATAAATTCAATAGCAAAACTGTCTGGTCCTGGGATTCTTTGTAGAGAGGTTTTAAATTAGGAATCATTTTGTTTAGTGGACAGAGTTATTCAGATTTTCTATTGCCTCCTGTGTTAATTTTGTTAATTTTGTTTCTCAGTGAAGTTGTTCATTTTATCTGAGTTGCCTGATTTATTGTCATAAAGCTCTTTGTAATATTTCCCATCATTTAATATCTTCAAGATCTATAATGATACCCCGTCTCATTTCCGGAGGTTGATAATTAATTAGCATTTTAAAAAATTAACCTAGCTAGAAGTTTCTAGGAAAGGAAAGCATCTACGTACCGTATGACCCACAAGTTCCACTCCTAGCTGTTTACTCAAGAGAGATGGAAACACATACCCAAAAAAATACTAGTATTTCTACAAGAATGTTCAAAACAGTTTTAGTCATTTTAGCCCTAAACTGAAAACAACTTAATGAAAGAATAAACAAATGTTTGTATATTTTACAATCAAATCCAACTCTGTAATAAAAAGAAATGAATTACGGGTATATGTGATGATATAAATGAATATGACAGTATGGTGAGTGAAAGATACTCATTTAGTGTCTGGTGCCATTTCTGCAATTTTAGAACAGACAAACCAAAAACCACGGTGGTAGAAATCAGAGCAGTGATTACTTGGGAAGGAGAGTAGCAAGGGATTGACTGGAAAAAGGCAGGCGAGAACTTTCTGGTTATGGAATGTTCTTGGTAGAGGTGTAGGTTATGTGAGTGTGTGCATTTATTCAAAACTCTTTAAAATATACCTTAACTTAGTTGTACAACAGTGTGAATGTACTTCATGCCACTGAACTTCATACTTAAAAGTGGTTAGAATGGGCCCTGACTGGTGTGGCTCTATTGGGCCTCGGCCCGCAAAGTGAAAGTTCACTGGTTCGATTCTGGCCATGTACCTGGGTTGCAGGCTCAGTCCTAGTTGGGACACATACAAGAGGCAACTGATCCGTGTTTTTCTCTCACACTGATGTTTTTCTCCCTCTCTCTTCCTCCCCTCCCCTCTCTCTAAGAATAAATAAACAAACGTTTTAAAAAGTGGTTAAAATGGTACATTTTAGGTTATGTGTATTTTACAATTTAAAAAATGTAAGTAGGTAGATGTGAAGGTTCTAAATGGGCAAGCATTTAAAGTGTTTATTTTTTCCTCTAACCATGTGCTGTTCTATTATTATTTCTTTATTTACCGTTTATATGCTAAGGTAGAATGTAATTTAGAAAATGATGAGAAAGTACAAAGTATGAGAATTAACATCGCTTTTATTGGGTTGGCCAAAAAGTCTGTTTAGTTTTTTCCATAAAATAATAGACTTCTTTTTCATTTTCACAATGACCTTGTTGATTTGGGTATTTTGAGTATGTCGGTTATCTCCCGCTATTGGCTTCTGGTAGGTAGGGGTCAGGGCCAAGATGTCTTATACATCTTCCAGCGCATAAGACAGACCCACAGCAAAGAATCATTTGGCCAAAATGTCAATAGTACCAAGAAAAATAAATAGCACAGCGCTTTTAACACGTTTGATCAGTCACAGCACCTTCTCCATACACTGCACAAATTTTTTTTTGTTTCAGTTGCATTTTTACCTTTCTTGAAATAATAAAGCATAATACACTGAAAATGTTGCATATATTATTCCATCTTCAGTATTAAAATGGCTGCATAAAAATTCACCAGTTTTGATACATTTTTTTAAAATACACCCTGATACGACACAGTATAATCTAACAAAATTGTTTCAAATGAAGCAATTTAAAGACAACTAGCTGGTCCTGGAGCCATCTGTCTTATGGAAAAAACCGAATGAACTTTTTGGCCAACCCAGTAGTACATACTCAACAAGTGTCAATCAAACATTTAAGGTTGTGTTATACAACCTTATATGTGGTTCTTTTTTATATGTGGTGAAAATAAACCAATCCTGTATCTCCTTCAAAGACCTCACAGTGTTGTACTAAGCTTTGACTTAAAATGTGCCAAAAATAAATGATTTCACAAAAATAAAGGGCTTTCTTTCACCTACTATGTACCCTTTAGTATAGGCTTCTGTAGATTCTTAGAGCTCTGGGAAACTGAGATGAAAACTCCTCGCCCTGGGGGGAGAGCCTCCTGCCTGTGGTGTGTCTCTCCCCGACCTGGCTCTTGCGTTGCACCAGCAGGAGAAGGGGCTCCTGTGCCGTGCAGCTCCCCCACTGCCTGCACCACAGAGCAGAGTGTCGCCACCAACGGTGTTCACTTAAGGGTTGGTGTGGCGCCTGGCCTGAAACCCTTCGTAGATCTAGAAAGAGGTTCAGGGTAGAGTCCAAATACAAGGTCAGAGCTCTTGACATTCAGGCAGCGATCATCCAAGCAAACCTCTTTCCCTCCTGCTTATGACTATTGTAATGGAAAGGGTCGAAGGTAGTCTGAAAGTGAGGGAGATCAAAACAGAAAGGTCAGGGACATGGAAGTTCTGTGTATCAGAGGTTTATGTGGCCACAGAGCCATTGAGAATTAAGGGTGGTAATGGAATTTCACTACTTTATTGGTTCTGTGAGGGCGAGCACTTGGAGTACCAATTATACTTGGCATACCTGGGTGCTGAGTCGATATTAGTAGCTTACTGAATAGTGCATGCATTTCGGATGTCATGTAAATCTGCAAGTGCAGACTGTTGTGAGTGGTGGTGTGGTATTACTGAGAAAATAAGTAAGGTATGGCTTTTCTAGCTTATTAATAATGTCCACCTACCTATGTCTCAACTCTTCATTCTATTGTACTTCCCTTATGGATCTAATTACAATCAAGTTGCCCAGGTCTCCTCTGAGTGGTTAATGGAGCTTCCTCTTTGTGGATTTGGCAATGAGAACATCTGCATTCACATCATGCCTAGGTGGGCTTGTAGGCACCACATCTGGGTTAAAACAAATGCCTTTGGGCAACCAAGGAGGCCAGCTGTTTGATTCTCTGTGCCATTCTGGAAAAGGCAAAACCTATGGACACAGTAAAGAAATATCAGTGGTTGCCAGGGGTTAGAGAAGGAGAGGGAGAGATGAGTAGGTGGAGCGCTGGGGGTTTTTAGGGCAGCGAAAATACTCTGTACGATAAAGATACCATAATGGTAGGTATATGTCATCACACATTTGTCCAGACCCATAGAATGTACAATGCCAAGAGAGAACCCTAGTTACAACTGTGAACTTTAGGTGATAATGATGTGTCAGTGTAGGTTCATCAGTCCTTACAGATTACCACTGGTGGGGGGCGGCGGCAGTGGGGGAAGGGGGTATGTGGGAAATCTCTGTACCTTTCTCTCAGTTTTGCTGTGAACCTAAAATTACTCTCTTAAAAAAGAAAAAAAAGAAAAACCATTACAGATTTGTGACACTTGAATATGAGTTGGTTTGAAAATTTTATTTTTCCAAATCTAGAGTAAGGTTTATATTATTTCCTAATATTGTGACATGCTTGCCAAAGAGAATAGTTTATAAATCCTAAACAGACTTTGTGTGACCATGTGTTGAATTTCCAGCTGTGTTGAATCAGACTTTGATCCCTTTTAAGAAGATAAATGCAATATCTACAGTTTCTAATGGTAGGGGTGGAGGAGAGACTTTCAAATGAAATCTTAAAAAGCCAAGGCCCTGTCTAGATAAGAAATTAAAGACCCCGGGGGGAGGCGGTTTGTTCCATTGTCTTCCCCCGCCCCTCCAGTCCTCCAGAAAGAACGAGTGAGATGTTATTGTTAAGTGCAGTATACAGGGCTTAGATTTGTTTCCTTCCAGGAGAAGAACCACTTTCTTTAATCAGCACTCTTGTAAATGGCACACCTGCCTAATTAGAACAAGTTCTAGACTATAGGATACAATGTGAGCATTTTAATTAGCTCCACACAATTGATAACTGTTGTGGCTGATGTTCTCAGAAAGGCTTCCTTCTCCTCCTTTTCCTTTGTGGCTAAGCTTTTTTTATTTTATACTTCTGAACCAGCCTTTGATTGTGGGAATTTCCTAGTATGTGGTCATTGATACTGTTTTTCTTTCTAAGTGATTTTTTAATTGAAAAAAAGAAGTGATGTATTTATTGATATGGATAGGGTAGGGATGCTTTTTAAATATTTTTATTTTATTCGATTTAATTTACTTGTTGTCACTCTTAAAATGCAGAGATCCCTCTTCACTGTGACAGGAGTTGAAATACAGCAGCCACATTCAAGATCTCCATACATTAGCAATAGGAAATCCTTTTGCCCAGAGTAATACAGAAACTCAATTCAGAGCCAGTGGGAATGATGTAGTGCTCCCTCACAGAACCAATTACCCACAGAGAAGTATAATGAACAGGGAAGGTGATACAATAAAAATCTATATGGTGAGAGTAAAATTATTGTAAAATTGTTGCCTGTGAAAAGCCTTATAATAAGTATATCTCCAATTATCTTCTGGAAGAAAATTATTCAGGCATCTATTTAGGTCAAAATTCAAGACAGAATCGTAAGAATAGCCTTGGAATAAAACAAAAGCATACATGAGTGTAGAGAAAATGGGGATGGGCACGCCGTAAACAGAGTTCTGTTGTGCCCCGAAGGATCTGAGTAGCCCTGGGTGCTGCTGGCAGGGCGGCTGGCCACCAACCCGCCTGGGGAGGAAGGACTGCCCTGACCACACTTCCAGCACGTGCTGAAGGGAACAAGAGAACACTCTTGAAAAAAGAACATGATTTAGATCATCACAGGAAGTCTCTACTTTTAGAGTTAGTGCATTTCCGAAGACCGCATCTCAGCAGATTGCTATAGAGGAAAACCCTGTGTGTGCATGATCTCTGTCCTAATTAGGAGTGTGCTTGATCTGTTCAGACAGACATCAGTTGAATAAGTGGGTTAAGTGGCAAGAAATGAAGTCTAGTTCTTTATTAGATAAGTGTCAAGTGCACTGCTGAAGTGGCAAACACACACGCAGTGTTACCCTGAAAACAACAGGAGCAGTTTCAGCCTCTGTTGTCCTGGTGCTATCAGTTGTGCAGTTCGTGGAAAGTAATTCATTACTGATGACAAGGCACCAAAATCTGCAAGATGCTTTTTAAAAATAGATTTAAGAGATTCATGCTTTTGTTACAATTTTGTTACTCTCACTACAGTGTATTTATCTTCCTTGGCTTCTTTTAATTTTTGTTTTTTTACTTGTGTTCTTTCTTGATAGGGAAAGAAAGGGGTCACAATTAGGTCCTGCTGCTAGGCGTGGCCCCAAATCTCGTTTTACAGGCAGCCTAAAGTGACCATTACTGAGCAAGCCCTAATAGTTAATACTTGTGGTAGTAGTGGAGAGATAATTTTCCTTCTAGCTGATTTCACATTTTTAATTCTATCTTGTTAGAGCATTCCCAGGGAAGTGCAATTATGTCTGACCATAAGTGTCACTCATTATAAATAGAGTAGAATAAAGGTCTTCGGATTAGATAGCAATGGAACCATAGCGATGGAACCCACCCAGCCATCAATAGTTGCTTCACAGGTCATCCTGCAGTCATTAAGGATACTTAAAGTAAAGAAAGTAGCCCTATTTTGGGATCTGTTGAACCAGAGGAACCAGTTCCTAACCCAAAAGCAGTTTGTTCATTTGTTCATTCTTTTAGGCAACAAATGTACTTTGAGGCTGCAGCTACAGCAATGAGCAAAGTACCCTTCTGATGGAGCTTTTATAGTTTAGTTAAGTGAAATAAAGTAGAGAAATAAATGATACATAGTATGTCAGATGGTAGTGACTGTTGTGCAGAAAAATAGAGCAAGACCTGGAGGATCCAGAGTGGCGCTGGTGGAATGCAGTCTCAGAGAGAACGGTAAGGAGAGCCTCTCTGATGAGGTGCTGTCTGGATCAAGCTCCACAGGAAATGAGGGACCACTGTGGGGAAAGTGGAAGAGCAAAGGCTTGGAGTCAGCAGCCTGGGGTCCCTCTGTCTTAATAGCGATGGGACCCTGTGGAGGATTTAACTTGCCCGTAAAATGAACACGGAACCACCAGCCCTGTCTCACAGAGTTTGTGTGCAGCCCTAGTGAGACACTTGAGAAAAGCATTTTGGTAAATGGCACAGCATTACTTAAACTCCAGATTTCAGCGCAGAATGATAAAGGGGTACAAATTAAAGAGAGACGTACAGAAGACTCTTAAAACAGCCCTTTCAAACAACTTCTTTTGGAATCATTTAATTGAGTTGTCTGAGATCAAGTATAGAGAACATTCTACACTTGTTTGATACTTGGGCGTAAAGGATTTATATTCTTTGTTCATTTTGTGGTATTATCATTCATTTACGATTTTATATTTGTGCTTTTCTTTCTTTGACATCTTTTTCTTTTACATTGAGCTTTCCTTTTATTAAATCAGTTACAGGCCTCTTGATTCTCATTGAGGCATTTTCTACCCTGTTCCTATACTCCCTGATTAACTCATTAAAAAGAATAAGCCCTTTAAGATTACTATTTATTATGGGAGCTCACAGAATCAAAGTCTTTTATGGAGTAATTCAAACCTCCAGAACAATTCATTTGCGCTGATCTTTATTTATTAAGGACTTGAAGTGGTTTATTTGCTCTTTTTGTTTTTATAGCTAAAGTGAATATTGCAATAATTGTGACAATATTTGGATGGAACTTTATAGTTTACAAAGTACTTCACACACATTTGAACTTGAGCAGCCCTGGAGCTAAACAACCATGGGCATTATCATGCCCTTTTACAGATGAGGAAATCTAGATGATACAAGTAGGAATAGATGAAGGGAAAATGCTGAGTTATTTTTAACACTTGCAAATACTAAAATGCTATTTTTATAAGTAGATTCGAGACAGTTGTGGTGACTCAGGATGAATCCATAGTTTGACGTCCCTGATCGTTGTGAGTGGAGGCCGTGGAGACAAACCCCTTCTCTGTGGCATCGTCAGGAAGAGGGTGTGAGCCCGGACTCCCGGCTCTGATTGGGTGCATGGGCTTTCACTATTTTTGTCCAGTTACTTTGACTAGCAAGACTAACAAATAC
>PVKM010018879.1:0-24688 GCA_004027735.1 Carollia perspicillata | reverse complement strand
CGCCTGGCCTCCTGTAATTTTGATCACGTGACTATACCCCGGGGCTTCCCACAGCCCCTTTGCCAGGGTCAACAATTGGCTAAAATGGCCCACGGAACTCAGAAAAACACTTCCCTTACGTTACCCATTTATTGCAAAGGATGTAACTCAGGGACAGCCAGATGGAAGAGACGTGCAGGGCGGGGTGTGGGCGGGGGGTGCCGAGCTTCTGTGCCCTCCCAGCGTCTGGCTGTGCCCACCAGCTCGGAGGCTCTCCAGGCTGAGTCGTGTGGGGCTTCCACGAAGCTTCCGTCACGGGAGAACTTGGGGTGGGTCACGTGACCGTCCATGGGCGGTGAACTCAATCTCCATTTCCCCTACGGTGGGGCTGGCGTGGGGCTGAGAGTCCTCACCCTGTACTCCTCTTGCCTTGGTCTTTCTGGTGACCAGCCCCCACCCTGAAGCTGTCTAGGGGTCCCTGGCCACCAGTCCTCTCATTAGCATTAATGCAGGTGTGGCTGAAAGGGGTGTTTTACGGGTAAAAAAGATGCCTCTCTCGTGTCTGCCACTCAGGAGATTACAGAGGGTTCAGGAACCCTCGGAGAAGAAAGGGAAAAGGGGTGAAGACCATGCGTGTTGTGTCTCTTATATCACTCATCTCACAGAGCAGTACCCCAAGAAGGCCTTCAGTTGGCCTAGGGCAGGTTAAAATTGTTCGCGCCTCCAGGAGCGGAAGGCGGGAGACGTAGGTAAGAAATGTGCCCGGTTCGTTGGCGGTATTCCCTACAAGCCCCTCCTGCCTCTGACATCTAAGTACCCAGATAAACTGAGGGGCTGGAGAGGGGAGAGCCCAGGACACCAGCGGTGAGAACAGAACCACTAGTCCTGACATGTGCAAGCTGTGGAGAGCCAGTTGATTAATGGGCCTTTTGATATTAAATTGAAATTTAAATTTGCCTATTTCCATATTAATATTTTTGGTAGGACTTAGTTTACTTTTTGTGAAGCAAAATACATCACATGTAACCGAATTTGTAAACATTGGTTTTGAGGTGTAATGTATTCAGGTCACGGGCACAGACTACTGTCATAGGGCCCTCAGCTTGAAAGAACTTTCCTTATCTTCATCTGTCCTATGGGCAGAACACCCTGAGACTGGAAGAGACGGATGTGACAGAGTCTGGAGCCGTCGTTTTTTATGCTAGCACGCTTGTGGAGAAACAGGCGTAGAAGGCGGGCGTTGGTAGAGAGGGGATGAGGGGTGGGGAGGTTTCTAGTGGCCGTCCAGAGTTCTTCCCCGATGCTCAGAAGGCATCTCAGAGGAGCTCACCCGTTCAGCTCCATCGTCCTTGACTTTATGAGCCTGCAAAGAGCAGGTATCCGGGCTCCCTCCCGGTTGACTCTTCGGGTCTGAGGCCGTGGGCCTGGCTCGCCGTCAGCGTCAGAGCAGGGTGAGCGCGGTGCAGGGGGATGAGGTGCGAGCAGGCCTGCCCCCGCGAGGCTCGCAGGTGCTGCAGCTGGGGTGGCCCGCGTTTAGATGGCTTCCGAGAGGTCACTCCTCTGCCTTATGAAGCTCCGTGTTAAGAGTTTTTGCTGCTACGTGATTGTGTGGATTGTTTTTCCCCTAGAATAGAGTCATTTTTTAATTGAAAATTTTGTTTTAATCCTCATCTGAGGACATGCTCATTGATGAGAGAGAGAGACAGACAGACAGACGTGGATGGGTCGCCTCCCACACTCACCCCAGCCGGGTGTCGAACCCACAGCCCAGGTGTGCGCCCTGACTGATGATTGAACCTGCGACCTTTTTTGTGTGCAGGACAACGGAGCTACTTCGTCAGGGCCAGAATGTAGCAATTCTACGTAGTGTTTACAGGCACTGTGATTTGTCTTCATCCGTAGAGCTTTTTGAGCATGTCCATCTTCATTTTGTTGCCTCTGACGTGCTAATAATCTCGTGTCAAGGGGCATGATTCTGTAGGTCCCAAGGTCACTGGCACCGAGTCCATCAGAAACACCTGTTCCTCTCTGCCTTCCTTGGTAATAGTAAAGCAGAGATCACCTTTACTTTTTCCCCGATTGAAAGCTCTGGCTGATAACCAGTTGCCTCCTGACCAAGGTGCAATGGCTCGGTGAGGCTTGGCCTTATTGGTGACATAGAGATGCAGCGTCTGCCCCGCCCCGTTCACCGGCTCCTGGATCCCGGAGCCCTGCCGCGGTTTACCAGTGAGCGCAGCTTCTGTCCACCCGTCTGACCCAACCATCTGATTATCGGGAGGGGGTCCGCCAGACACTTCCTTTTCTAGGAGACGGGATCAGCTTTGCCGACAGCTCTCCTGAGACCCAGCCAGTTCAGCACCTTCCCACACTTCATGGGGCAGTCTCTTCCCTGTGTGTGTGTGCGCGCGTGTGTTAGTTTGCGGTCACAGTTGCTCATCAGCCCTTCCTGAACTTAATCGTTTCCTGGATTCTCTGCCCCCCTCCCCTTGCCAGAGTAAACTACATACCTGTGTTTTGTAAGCAGAGAACTAGTTAATGGCAGGAACAGTACTGACACCTAGGTCTATTCATGTCGTCATAAAGAAACACGCTTAGAGCGTGGAATGTACATCTGAGTATCGTATTTTTACATTCACCTGGCGTGGGCATCTGTGCTTTCACGTGACTCACATTTAAATCAAAGAAAATTCCACTCCCTAGAATCAGGCGGTGTGATTTTATACACCCCGAGGCTACTAGCACCAAATCCGAGCTGATTTCTGTAGATTTCATGTGTGGGACAGCTGATAGACAGCGTTACGGCTTTCTGGCTTCAATATTTTTCAAAACAACGAATCCCTGTATCCGGCACCAGGTATTTCTTCTTCTGGGTCTGGCTCCCGTTGCCGTGCTGGGGGACGGAAACGCGCTCTTCCTCGTGGGTGAGGAACTGCTGTGTCGATGCGGTGTGGCCTCTGGTACATCCAGTTCTGTGCGCTGCGTGTAGCCCAACACGCAGATGAAAACAGTTGCACGAAGTCCGGGCTGTACCACAGAGTGGGCCTTGTGCACTTGGCGTCACGTTCAAGGAACAGCATGTTTCAAATGACCTCTAGTCTCCTCAGATCTTCCTTCTAAACGCAAAACCGTTTGTATAGCCACGCTGACTGCATAGCACTGCTGTGGCACTTTCGTCAGTAGGAAAATCTTTTTAAATCTATCTACTTTTATAAGTTTGGGTTAATTTGCCAAAATGCATAACCACCTTTGTTTCCTTTCAACTGAAAGGAAACCTTCATTTCCTTTTCAACTTTGTGTCTCTTTTAGGTTGGGAGTGGGTTCCCTGGGAAGAGTTTCCTCCACCAGACCAGCTTTTCTGGGCGCTGCGCAGTTTGAAGGAACAAGGCTACGACCCCTTTAGGGAAGATCTGGACCATCTGCGGGGCTACCGAGGGACTCACCTGTGGATGGACAAGACGACCTGACGGAGAAAGACAGGACAGAGTAAGGTCCGGTCGGAGAATGAAGTGTCTGCATCTCAGACTCCAATTTTTCCAAAAAGTTCCTTATCATTCATTGCCGGTTTTTTTCTGTCTCTTACAACACCCGCACCCTTCCGGCGAGTGCTGGTGGGAAGTGTTATGAGCGCACAGCACAGTCTTCCCGAGGCCACGTGACCCGTGGTGGTGAGACGGAATGACTGCAGAAGCAGACGTGAGAGCGCAGCCCTCTCCTGCTGGCGTGAGCCAGGCACTAACGAGACGCGTGGAGACGCGGGACAGCGCCATCTCCTGTTTGTGTTTGATAGTCACTTCTCACGGAGGTTACCTGTGTTAACGTGAGATGAGCTTTGTTGTTTGTAAGTGAACTAGTAAGAAGTTCTCATCTTTTAGAAGATACCGAACGGCAGTGCGAGCCTTTGAGGACCCTGCCAAGTGTGGTCACTAGCTCGGCTGTGTGCAGTACATCCTGTTCGGTCGCCAGAATTCTACTCTAATGTGTAAGATGCAACTAGATTTACAGAAGTAACGTTCTGAACCCCACCGAAGGCAGTTTAAATTAAAGTAACAGTGTGAGGAGTACAAATAAGTTAGTTTATTTACAGAAATCATAGTAATTACAAACAGTACAAATTGAGGCAATTTCTCCTGTTGACAGAAGCTGACCACCTTCACTTTCTTGACTTCAAAGCTGGAGGGAGGTTGGGGGAGGGAGGCAGAGAAACCGAGTCGCTCTCCCACTTGCTGACACCCTCACTGGTGGATTCCTGCGTGTGCCCTGACCGGGGAGCGAGCCCACAACCTCTGTGTGTCGGGACCACACCCTAACCGGCCGAGTGGCCCGGCCAGGGCACATCCTTCACTTTCAACGAGGGTTTCTGCTATCTTGACGTGACGCGTGTTAAGTGACCTGCCGCATTTCCTAAATAATTCCCGGAGGCCTGCTAGTCATTTCCTTCAAATCTTACCCCCAGAATGACCATGAGCAGGTCCGGCACAGCTGGAATGGAGCAGGGCGAGGCCGCACTGCACCGAGTCCTCTTTCCCCCCACGGTAAATTTTGATTATCCTGAGTAGTCACCAAATGACTCAGAACCAAAGTCATGATCTTCGCTTTAAAAAGAAAGTCCTCTGTGACTTTTCATGGGGGCGCATTCCCACTCCAGCCAGCACCGCCCTGCTCTTTCCACCAGGGGGCTGCCTTTCGGGGACACCCCCGCAGCACGCGGCCCCGGGGCGCTGCTCAGTCGGAGTCGCTGCTGCTGCTCGAGGAGTCTGTGGACATCACCTCCACGTCGTCCTCGTTCTCTTTGTTGTGCCCCGGCGGCTCCAACAGGAAGTCGTTGCTGTGGTTGGGCGGCAGCATGTTCATGGCCATGTCGCCTGACTGCCAGGGGTACTGCGGAGCGAGGACGTCTGGGGGAGAGAAGCGCACGTGAGAACAGCATTTCTCCCCGCGACTGTCTGATTCCAGGTGCCTCTCTCCTCCACGCGCGTATCTGGAGGCCTGGCCCCGACCACACCCCGTGAGCCACGTGCCGTGCGGTCACGGCCTGGCTGCCCGTGGGAGTCCTTTCCAGTTTGGTCCTGGCCGGTGAGTACGAGACCCGCCTACTCCACCGCCATCTTGGAAAGCTCTGCATGTTCTTTCCACATGTAAATAGCTAACAGAATCGGTACTGTGTATTACGAGTTTAAACTGGGTTTAACCTTCGGATCCACACTTCTCATTGGACCCTGAAACCCTGAGACCATGGCCCCCTTGCCAGCAGCCGCCATACTAAGCCTTGTCAGTCGAGGGCATTGGGGGGCCTCTCCCAGGGTCCGGAGGAGACTGGCATCTCCTCTGGGACCCCACGCTTCCCCTCTTAACTCTGTGGTGCCTGGCTGCTGACCTGCCATTTTCCGTGGCATCCTCGAGGATGGCTTCCCAGCAAGTCTCACCATTACTCTAAGCGTGGCCTTCTGGTGAGTCCTGGGGTTCTAGTGGGTCATTTCCCGCCTGCCAGCCCTGGCCTGTGACCCCCCTCGTGGAACTGCTTTGCTATCCAGGGGCCATGACAGCAGCCCCTGTACCAAGGGTGTCACAACGTGAGCAGAGTCCTGGGGCAGGGGGACCCTGAGCACCTTGCTCCTGGAGGTGGCGGCTGCCCCCCGAGTCTGCTGCTCCCCCGTGACGGGGCACCCAGGGAAACAAGCGTGCGGGAGGTCCCCAGCTGCGCTCTGGGCGGCTGTCACACCGATGCCCCTGGGGAGGAGCCCGAGTGTTGTCCGGAGCCCACCGTCAGCACTGCTGACGTTCCGGGGAAGCAAGGACACGGGTGAAATAGCAGAAAGAGGCTGAGGAGCGGGGCTGTTTTCTCCTGAACTTTCTCAATGTTCCACCAAATCAAACAAGCCACTTCTACAAAAGGTAAAACAGGGGGAACGTGGAGGACCTACAGGAACTGCACACACCCACGTGCAGAGCTTGAGGAAGGCTGAAGTTCAGAATAAACCAAGTCTCAAAAGTGCTAGTTTATGACATCATTAAAAGCCTGTAAGAAGATTTTTAGGCATTTGAGAAAGCTCCGTTCACCCTATCTCGTAACCTCCACCCAGAACAGTCTCTGAACCAGAGAGAGCAGAGAGCAGAGTCGGTGGGCAGGGGAGCTGGCTGTCGGGACGAGGTGGGTCAGCCCTGGGGCCGGCGCCCTCCCAGCGAACACACCTGGCAGGCGGCCTGCGGCCAGCGCGTCCCCAGGCAGGTGGCCGTTCACGCCGTTGGCGGAGGGGTTGTTCATCTGGCCCAGTAACCCACTTCTCATCTCCAGGTCAGTTGGGTATGGTCTCCGTGGGTCCCCTGAAAAAAGACCCGAACACAGACTTCTTTTAGTTTAATCACATGTGACTAAGCATTCGTGCCCCCCGAAACACTGGTTTTCCTTGGTTCACTTTGGAAAACTCGAGCTGTACTTTCAGTTTTGGAATACAAAGGTCATCTTATCAGTTGCTACTAAGTGAGGATATATTTATCGATTGGAGGGAGGGAGGGAGGGAGGGAGGGAGAGAAACAGCGTGAGAGAAACACTGATTGGTTGCTTCCAAAGCCGCCCCAGTCGGCATTCAAACTGCAGCATTCAAACTGCAGCCTTCCGGTGTGCGGGACAGCGCCCCAGGGGAGTATCGAAAGCACACTAAGTAGCCGTTTTGGACTGATAAACTCTTGGCCAGATTTGGAGCAACCATTCAGCAGTGTTTCTCACAAACTTCTTGTTACCCCAGACAGTATAGCTATCCTCAGCTTTTTTACTATGGCAGAAGCACCGAACCACCACCAGGGTTACTGAGGCCGAGATGGCTGTCCCCTGCAAATGGCCTGGCTGCGGCCGTGGCCCCTCCGCCATCTGTCCCGGCTCCAGCTCTTCCCGGCCCCGTGTGTGCGCCTCGGGGGCCCAGGGCTCCCCCTCTGCCACCAGGGGTGGGGGCTGTCCGTGCCCCAGGCTGGGGTTTTTGTGGAAACCCTACTGGCTCTAGAAGTTGGCTTCTAGGCGGACAGAGTTTTAACAGGCATATAAATCTATAGCTTTAGAATCATCACATGCTGTGCTTTTAAAAATTAATTTATTATTATTTTTTAAAAAGAAACCAAACACAGTCCATAGCAACAATAACACTGTAGAAAACCAAACTGATAAAACCCATGACCTGCATTCTTATAAGACTTATAAGATATGGAAATACATAGATTTGCATCCATCCTGTATTTCACGCATTCCACATTTAAATCTGTGTTTACGCGCAGTCACCCGAGAACCCTCAGAGCCGCCCCACTCCAGCAGAGAGAGAAGCGTCCTTACCGGGAACCCAGGTCGGCGGGGCGCACACGGCGTTGCTCGCGCTGATCCTGTGAGCGTACTTGATGATTTCTTCCGAGGAGATGGCGCCTGCGACAGTCGGGAGTCAAGGACACACAGGAGTTCAAAAATGCTCACACCCGCTGCACATGGCACTCAATGTTACGTCATCCGAAGATGAGACGATCTGCGTCACCTGCCTCCCCTGGTATCTGTGTGCGTGTCGTAAACGTAAACCACACGTACGTTTCCAAGCTAAAGAGACGTTCGGCTGCCGTGACCAAAGCAGTAACTCCGGGAGCCCACGTGACAGCGCTCGGGGACCTCGGTGCCTAACGTCCCCCGACACCCGGCTCCTCTGCAGGCAGCAGCCAGCACACACGGGAGAGCGGGGTGCCCGTCTCCCGGGGGCGCCCACCCGCGGTCCCACCAGGGCAGCGGTGCACACTGCCGCTCAGCAACTGACTGGAGGAGAAGGACGTTCACAGCACCCTCCCGAAGTGGGAAGGAGTGAGCTGTGATTAGCAGGGACTGCCTAACCCGACTTTTAGAACACACGTACACCCATGGAGTCACACTGTTCTTGGTACGTATGTTTCTATAGATCTGAAACCAGTCCGGAAGGACGTGTACCCAGTACCCCCAGCAGTTTTCTGAAATGAGAGAGCAGATCGGACAAGTCGAGATCACGGAGTGCAGGCTGCTGGGCGGGGGGTACGCGAAGGGCCCCCCACGGGACAGAGAGCAGCAGGAGGGCGCGCTGGCCACTGCCTGCAGAACGTGCACGCGCCCCAAAGCCACAGCCCCGCCTCTGTGAGGCGCTCGGCCCCGCCGAGGCAGACCCGCGGGTGTTCGTCCATGTCTGTCCTGTCTTTCAGCCCCAGGGCAACTCCTGCTCGCTTTTGGCCTCCAGTCCTCTCCGCGCCTCCCAGCAGCTCTGCACACCCACTGTCTGTCCCACACTCGGGGCCACGGCCCCAGCTGGCCTCACGTAACTGCTGCCTATCCCCTGAACAAGGGTGCGATACGCGGGCAGAGCCCCGGGAGACAGCAGAGCCTTCACAGTGAAAATCTATCAGGACCTTCTGACAGCAGCAAAAGATCACTAATAATACTCTCATCAGTTTGTTGAGACTAAAAGTTGAATTTTTCAGGTCACTCAGTGTTCCCACAGTACTAACCTTTTCTTGCCTTTTCTATTGATTTCAGTTTTTCTTTTGCTTGGTATACAGCTGTTGCCTAAAGAACATTAAAGAGAAATATGGTTTATTCTTAACTACATCAAGCACAGATTTTCCCTTAATTCACAACACCGTTTATCGTGCGGGACCGATATCCAGTTTGGAAACCCTTGCAGCTCAGATGTAACTCTGAAACAGCCCTGAGTGTCACTGACATCACACTTACACTCAGTGAAAGAAGCATATTCCGGAGTGGGTCTTCATTCACAAATCAGCTGTTGGAAACAATGTATAGATTGGACTGTTCGTAACATTTTTTCTTTATGTCTTCTATTACAGAGAGGAGCTACAGACCACGAACCACCAGCCTTTCACCTAGTTCGAGGATAAAACACCTAAACATCCCTGTCACTTACGAGGTGCACTCCGGGGTCGATGCTCTTACTGCTTCCACACCACCAGTACGCCCCCACTTCCCCCGAAGGCACCCACACGACGGGTGATGAGGGGAGCCTGGCATTCGCCCTCACCCAAACCCAATGGTTGAGAGCACGGCACTGGAGAGGTTTGGGGTGAAACGCCATCTCTACTTCTTATCCTCCTTGAGCAAGGAGGTCATGCATTTAAAATCTTGGTTTCTTCGTTTTTAAAACGAGAAAAGGGTGCTGGTGCCCAGAATCGCTGTGAAGACCAAGATAACGCACAGGGCATGTCTAGCACGGGGCCTGGCGGGCACCCAAGGGCCCGGTGCCTGCCGGCTGCCATGGCGTCTACAGAGGAACCCAGTGCTCACTGCCGTCGGCTCAGGGATTACAGGTTTGAAAACTTAACCTAAAGAATACAGTCAGAGGTGCACAGGGGATAAAGCTTCTCCGAAAGGATGTTCACCAAAGCATTACTTGTATCAGGAAGTTAGAAAATTAAACGAAGAGGATATAATTATGGGAAAAATGCGTAAGTGTCAATAAAGAGTCACAAAGTCCGTCGGCACCCTGCTGGTTACAACACGGTGAGAAATACGCGCACCTGGGCCTGTGGCTCCGACCGACTGTGCAGAGTGGCCATCTCTGAGCAGAGGGACTACAGGCCACTGCTTCCTCTTCTACTTTTTGGCATTTTCTGAATATCTTTTGATAAGTGTTACTTTCCTAATGAAAACTAGATTTTATTCTCTATTTTTAAAGAAGTATTTACTTGGGGTGGTTTCTCTAGCAGAAGTGGGTACTGTACCCTGAACCTCTCAGGCTTCCAGCTACGAGTGCCCCTTCTGACACATTTCGAAGCGGTTTACCAGGGTTAGGGGTGCCGGCTGTCTGGTCCATGAGAGACTCAAACTCAGCTGTGTCTGCAGTACCGGACAGCATTTACATTAGTTCGTATTTAGTGAAATAACTGGGCAACTGATAGCAAATAAATGGCCTCTTTGAAACAGTAGCCACAAAGAAAAGGAAAAACCAGAGCCCTTGACATCTACCCTAACCCCACCTAGTTTAGGATGGAAACTAAATTCTGTAACTTTTATTTATGAAGTTGGTACATATTTTGAAACGTTTTAATAACTAAAGATTTAGAATATTAACAACAAATACTTGATTCAGGATATGAGAAAAGGAAAGCTTCCCATGTCTATAATTCAATGCTATGTGACCTTTAAGTAATAAAAATGTGGTTCAACTGTAACGTGACTGTTTAAAACAGAAGCAAAGAAGAAAATGACAATGGTCTTTCATTAAACCAAAATGACAAGCTGTTACTTTCCAACTTGGAAAATCAAGCTTCTGCCACTTCATAATACTAATAACAGACTTATTTCTCAAAAATGCATTGAATAGCCCTGACTGGTGTGACTCAGTGGGCTGGGTGTCGCCCTGCAGAGCTAAAGGTCCCTGGTTCAGTGCCCGGTCGGGGCACATGCCCAGGCTGCAGGTTTGGTCCGCTGGTTGGGATGCGTGTAAGAGGCAACTGACTGATCTTTCTTTCCCCCTCCCTCTCTAAAAATAAATAAATAAATAAAATCTTTAAAAAAATAGCCTAAATAAACAACATCTTTGTTAAATAACCCGACTGCCAACTTACGAGTATCTGTTCAGCTTCCTTCAGCTGTTTTTGTAGTTGCTGAATATCACTGTCTCTCTTCTCAACTTCTTTTTCTAAAACCTGCATCTCATGGTGGATTTTCCCCTGATTAAATGCCAGTTTCATCAGTTCTTGAAATTCCCCGTCCCTGTGAATTAACAGCTCCAGCACCTGTGAAACAACAGGTGGTTAAAGGAAACAGCAATATGAAAAGGCTACATTCCAGTGAAACCAAGAATCCATTTGTTAATTTGGGGATATAAAATTTTAACACCTCCAGATACTCTTAATCCTTATCAAAAATAAAAATAGCCTATTTATAATTACTCTGGAAAACAGACTAAGATTTTCTTCTTTTTGTAATTATACTCTATTCTTTCATACAAATCAAAACTATTCTTTCATAACTAGCAATATGCCAAAATGAGTTATTCATCTCCCAGGGAAGAAAAAATTTTAAAGTTTATCCTTGAAAACATAATGCAGTGGAGGTTCTCCTGGATTCTGGTACTTGAGATGATTTTAGTTGGCACCAAGAACTTAAAAAAATCTTTTATTACATATTTATGCTAATATTAGAAAAATATAACTGTCACATAGAACCTGTGACTTAATGCCTAGTACTCTTTAATAGGATAAAAGAGCGATTTCAAAAAACAGTAAATCAATTTTGGCGATAACTATGAAGGGTAAGACGCAGAGCGTTCCGGTTCAAACCTCTTATTAACAGAATCAGTAAGAGTGAGGCTAGTGTAAGGAAACTGGGTGGGGACAAACTGAAGCGCACCAACATCTGCATCACAGGAGCACAAGGGGAGGAGAGAACGAGCAGGGGGCCGAGAACACCTCCCGGAAGAAGTGATGACCCCGAACTTCTCCAACCCGCTGAAGGAAAAAGACAGGCAAGTCCAGGAAGCACAGAGTCCAAAACAAGATGAACCCAAAGAGGCCCACTCCACGACACATCATAATTAAAATGCCAGAGGTTAAAAACAAAGAGAAAATCTTAAGAGCGGGTCATTACCTACAAGGGAGCTCCCATAAGACCATCAGCAGGTCTCTCAACAGAAACATTTCAGGCCACAAAGGACCGGCAGGAAAGCATCCTCTCTGACCACAATGTTATGAAACTAAAAGACACACTAAGTCATGGAGGCTAAATGACATGTTACTAAACAATGAATGGGCTAACAACGAGAAGGAATCAAATGTTACCTTGAAACAGATGAAAATGAGAACCCAAGACCTATGGGACAAGGTGAAAGCAATCCTAGGAGGGAAATTCACAGCATCATAGGCCTACCTCAAGAAACAAGAAAAATCTCAGAACAATCTAACTTTACACCTAAAGGAACTGGAAAACAACAACAAACAAAGCTCAAAGTGACCAGAAGGAAGGAAATAATGAAGTTCAGAACAGAATTAAATGACACAGGGTCTAAAAAAAAAACCAATACAAAAGATTAGTGAAACCAAGAGCTGGTTCTTTGAAAAGATAAACAAGACCAACAAACCTTTAACCAGACTCACCAAGAGAAAAAGAGAAAGGACCCAAATAATTACAATAGGAATTTAAGGAGAAGTACTAACTGACACTAAAGAAATACAGAGACTGTAAGAAAATATTATGAGCAACTATATGCCAACAAGTTGGACAACCTGGAAGAAATAGATAAACTCCTAGAAACAGACAATCTTCCAAAACTGACGAGTGGATAAAAAAGCTGTGGTATGTTTACACAATGGAATACTATGCAGCTGTAAAAAGAAGGAACTCTTACCTTTTGCGACAGCGTGGGTGGACCTGGAGAGCACTATGCTGAGTGAAATATGCCAGTCAGAGAGAGACAAGGACCAAATGATCTCACTCATTCGTGCAATCTAATGAACAAAATAACCTGACAAACAAAACAGGAACAGAAGCATGTACACATGGAGCGGACTGAGAGCTGTGAGAGCGGAGGGGAGAGCAGGGACTGGATGACCCGAGGGGAAGGGACCAGCCAAAGAACATACCTGCATGATACGCAGACACAGCTGACAGTGTGGGATGGCCAGGGGAAAGGGGAGGAATGCGGACATGTGTCATAGTGTCAGCAGTAAAAATTAAGGGAAGAAAGTTTTAAACCAGAAAAAATCATGTGTTCACTGAAGAAAATCAGGAAGCACAGAAAAACATAAAGAAAAGGAAATCTACCTGCAAACTCAGCATCTACAAAACCAGTAACCTTCATTAACACCTGCAGGCGCTCTCACTTCCATTCTTGGACAGGCTGCCGTGGGGAAAGCAATCCCACAATGCAGGGCGGACCCTCTGGGTTCCGGAACCTGTTTTCCTCTCCATCTAACCAGGCTTTATCGGTTGATTCAAAGGATAAAAATGAACAAGTGCGGGCCAGAACTAGAACTGTAACAGAAAGCAACACCACGAAAGCCCTGACAACTATCTTCTGGCACACATTGTCTCCCCACAGAAATGACACAGGTATCAATTTAAAAGTTCTGATGAATAACTTAAAAAGATGCAATTTTACCATTCTCACACAAAGTAAAAAGGAAACTTGCAGAAATTATGGTTTGATTTGGTACAGTTCCGAACTAAAAAGGAAGCCACCTACCTGGTTTTCCTCTCCAGCCTGTAACAATTTTTGGTTTCTTGAAATTGCCAGCATTTCTATGAGTTCCCTTAAAAAAAGAGAGAGAAAAAGTTAAAAAACAAAAAAACCTTCGCAAGGTAAATACATGAGGACGACCCCTTAGGCACCACATCCACAGCCCCCCCACCCCGCCATCCGCCAGATACATAGACAGCAAGGAAACATGACTGTGAACGGAAAAGCTGTTTCTGTAAAAACCACGGCCACATGCCTGGGAAGACTCCACAGAGGTCTGAAAAGGACAAGGGTGAGAACCGGGGGAAAGTCAGAGGGCTCAGCAAGATCTGCCCGAAGACACCTGCAGAGGGCGTCCGGCTTCCCGTTAAAGAAACGAGGCTGGAATCACAGCCAACGCAGCAGGGGTGGTTTCTGCACCGAAAACTCCATCAGGGCAGCCTGCAGGCCAAACCTTTAGCTGTGGGACGATGGCCCCGCAGAGCCGCCTGGCCAGGGCATGACTGAAGTTTCTACGTTAACCAACCAGGTATCAGACAAAAGGAATTCTTACATACTGTAATAAAATCCTGTCTGTCTAGAAAGCTCATTTGGTAGAGATGCCAGTCCTTTAAGAAAACTAGTATATAGAGCAGGAAAGGAGGACTGGCAGGTAATATTTGTGTATTAGTTCCAAACTTGCGGAGAGATGAGATTTTTCGGGGATTATCAGGACGGAACAGCTTCACAATTGCTCCCTGATGCTACCACTCAGTCCTATTAACGTCCGGTGTCTGTGTGCTTCCCTAACATCATTTCTTGGTGTGCTGACCTAGTAACCTGGTAAGTATGCCTGCTGTGGCAAGGACTAAATCACAGCAGATAAAATGCTGACTGCTCGTACAACATATGAAGTGTATTCCAAAGCTGTCAGCGAACGCCGGCTGCAGAAAGGCGACAGCTGAGCAGGGTGAAGGGAGGATCGATGAAGCTGTCGGTGGAGGGCAAGGCCCTACTAGAGGTTGGGAAGCCGGGGTTGGGGAGTCAGCGGCAGTGCGGGGCGTGCGGGTAGAGGGAGGCGGCGGTAACTAACAGTGGGGAAGGCCTTCAGCTACTGCACACTGAGCTGAAGAATATGGACTTGAGCTCATGGGGCAGCGGGACCCTGACAGATACTTCAAAGCGGAAGAGATCCAAGACGCCGTTTAAAAAGACAGCTCTCTGCTCCTGAACAAAGCTCAGTGAAGATGCAGGAAGGCTACGAAAGCTGTTGGGAGGCCACGTTAAGTAAGATCTATGACGGGGGCCCCCCTCGGGCCAGG
Organism: Carollia perspicillata; assembly: GCA_004027735.1. Taxonomy (NCBI): domain Eukaryota; kingdom Metazoa; phylum Chordata; class Mammalia; order Chiroptera; family Phyllostomidae; genus Carollia; species Carollia perspicillata. The sequence continues at coordinate 10,224 of PVKM010018879.1, read as the reverse complement.
GCCCAGGCGAGAATCGACCAATGAGTGCATGGATGGGCGGAACGGCAAATCCACGTTTTTCTCTCAAAATACATAAATAAAGACTTGTGATGGCGATGTCAAATGGTGGGGATGGGAACAAGAGGTCGAATCTGAGCAAAACCATTTTAATATCCGAGTGGACGTGACGACACTAAGAGGGGCTACCGCTGACCAGACTCTCCCGAAAGAGGACGGAGTGAGGAGGACGCGGGATCTCATCCAAGGCCTCCGCGGCGCCCGACGCGTCCGGCCATCTGGAACCGGCACCGGCCCGCGTCGGCTCTCCCGCTACAGGCCGCCCAGGGAGTCAGTCCGGCCAACGCGTTCCTCCCACGCGGCCAGTCCTCCCCCCGGGGGACCGGGACCGCGTCCCAGGGCTCCCGGAGCCAGTCAACTCGGCTGCTGCGCCCGTTTGCCCGTCCGTCTCCCCCGTTGGCAGCGAGGGGACAACTCTTCGTTGACCCCGAGTCGCCCGGTCACTCCATTCTCCCGTCGCTCGGCACCCGCCGCCGTCGAAGGGACTCACCCCGACGATCGCTAAGGTCCGCTACGGTTCTTGGCAGTTTTGGGGTGCCAGGGTCACTGTCATCACTAACATGTCCTCTAACGGGGGGAAATGCCGTCCCGGAGCCCGGGAGGGCGACGGCCGCTACGGCCGCGACCACCGCTCACTGTCTCGTGGAGCGCGCGCCGGGGTCTCCCTCCCAGCCGAGACCCGGAACCCAGCGGCAGTCCCCCCGCCCGGCCGGTCCGGAGTCAGTCCCCCCGACCCAGGCCGGCCCTCAGGACTCCGGTCTTACCTCGACAAGACCTCCAGGTCCTCCAACGCAGACAGCAGGCGCTCGCGCGTGCTGTTCCCGCACGCCGCCCCCGAGCCGCCGGCCGGCCGCTCCTTCTCCTTCTCACCCAGCGAGGAAGCCGCCATACTGCTCACTGCCCGCCGCGGCCTCTGCGCGCCTGCGCGCTGGCGAGGAAGGGCAGGCTCTGAGGGCGAAGGGCAGGGCCACCGAGGAGGGACGGGGAGGCCCGGCCAGGGCGCCCCCTGTAGGGCTGGAGGTGCACTGCGGACGCCGGCCATCCGCTGAGCCGGAAGGGCTTCTCGGTTTCCAGGCTGCGAACCGGCAGGTGGCACGCGGTCAAGTTCAGCGCCAACTGTTGTTCTGCAAGCTGGAATGGAAGGCTTCTGCTCAACGCGTTTTAAGCATTGGAAGGAAGTACGTGATGGCCTAACTCTTGTGACAGCTCCTTCGTGAAATGGACTGTGTCTCCGCAGTGTGAACCTCTATTTAGTCTGCAGTCCCGTAACACTATTCCCGCTCGGCTGTTTGGCCTCTCGTGAGGGTATAAGCACCTTGGCACGGGACCCATATTCCTTCTTGTTTTTCCTTCAGTTTTTCTTTATGTGGTAAGATACGCGTAACAAAGTTTATGGTGTTAACCATGTTTAAGTGTAAAATTCATAGTAGTAAGTACTGAATGCATCCATTCTCGTTGTGCTATCGTCCACCGCCCAGCTCCAGAACTCCTTTCGTTCTGTAACACTGAAACGCCCTACCTGTCACACATCAACGCCCCCTTCCCCTTCCCCACGGCCCTCGGAAATCACCACTGTGCTGTCTGTCTCGGAATCTGGCTCCTCTAGGTACCTCACATAAATGGAATCAATCGTACAGTCTTTGTCCTTTCGCGACTGGCGTGTTTCACTCAGCACAGTGTCCTGAGGGCTCACCCACAATGTAGCACGTGTCAGAACTTCCTTTTTAAGGCCGAGTAATGTTCCATTGTATGTATGGACCACATGCGCTTACCCTTTCAACTGCCGATGGACGCTTGGGCTGCTTCCACACTTTTATCGCCACTTTATAATCCCGTATGTCCCAACAAAACGCGCTGCTCATTGTTCAAGGTGACTGTTGAACTGAGTGAATCGATGTAGCATGTAAGGGGTAGTTCACGAAAACAGTTTAAGTAGTCATTGTAGCATATATTCAAAATCAGACCTGGGTGTCAAGGCCAAAACGATACCTTAGCCCACTTTTCTGGGGGAAAACAATGTCGAAGTGGATCTTACCTACCAGGAAAGCCCAAAGTCAGAATGGCATGGGGGTTGGGAAGTTCTGTATCAGACCAAGCTGCGTCAGCAGAGATGTGATGGACAGATGTCAGCCGCAGACCACATCTGGGAATGAGCAGGAGTACCCATGCCCCTCATTCCAGCGTCCCGTCCCCTGAAAATTCCCTCAGGCCTCATGCTAAAAAATTCATTCATAGCAACTGCTGTCTAATCCAGAAGGCTGATTATTCTCCTACGATAAGCACGATTTCACGCAGGGAGAAACCTGTACAGAAAGCCAAATTATCACCAGAACGTCACTTGATAAACTTGGATCAGGACAAGTGAAGGCAGATAAAAAATGAACTAATGCAGTTTTCAGGGTTTGCTCCTCTGCAGCGTAGGGATGTTTGTGTTGAAGAGATTAGAATATTTGTGTTCGTAAGCCAGGGTGCCTTGTCCCCTAGGCAAAGCAAGAGACTAAGGGACACGGTTTGTTCTTCCACCCCCTCCCACTTCCACACCTCACACCTTCTGAGCACAGTCAGGCCCGGGCGGCAGAATAAAGTAGATCTAAGCTTCCTTAACGACGAATATATTCTAAGGATGTCTCTCATTAGCTCTGGTCAGTATCTTGTCTTGGGCTCCCAAGGGGCTAAACTCCCACAGCCTCTGTGGGTTTGTTTCCTTAACTGTCACAGGTTCATCTTGGACCACGATTCCGGCGGGTGTGAGGAGTGAGGGCGCTCATCTTAGTGTAGCCGCACCATAAAAATTCTGGGAGGATTCTAATCAGCTTAAAGTGTCTAATTACAGGTGCTACTTCACATGCACTGGGGTGAATATATGACACTATGGGTATGTTTTGAATTCCAGACCTCACCAAGTTTATTGCAAACTCTTATGCACATTGAACAGCCTATAAACTGGTAACAGCATATCCTACAGATATGCTCCTTTGAAAACTGTACAGATCCAGGTATAATGAACTAAAATATTATTTATAATATAATAATCAAATATGGATATTATATATTTTATAGTTATTATAATAACTGAATTCATGTAAGTTTAAGTGTAAAGTATTTCCTCAGTCTATAGATTCAAAAGAATAACTACTACCTTCTTGTGAGATTTTATGAATTTAACCTGCTAGGCACTGTTCTAAGCATTTTTAAAAAATGAACTCATGTAACTTTCCTGACAGTGTCAAAGGTACTAAGTTCTGTTATGCTCTCGACAGGACAGATAATGGCTCTGGGGGGCAGGCTGGTCAGGAGGCCTGCGGTCCTGCAGCCCGGAAGTGGCAGAGCCAGGATCGGAACCCAGGGCCCGGCTCCAAGGTCTGCGCGCTCAGCTTCTGTCCATCCTGCCTCTCTTTGAAAGAAGGAGGTGTGTTCATGTGCTGAGACCAGGTCGGGGACCCCTGGTCTGAAATGTAAGCGCTGCCGAATGCACAGCCGAGCGTCCCGGGTGACAGGCAGCTGCAGACATGTGGTGTGGGGGTGTGAGCGCAGCAAAAAACTATCGGGCCCGTCCCGAAGAGCCAGCAGAAGAGGTGGCTGCACAGACTGTGTGTCTCGTTTTTCTCTTTTGTGCTGTAAGTTTTTTAAATCTTATTTTTCAATTGCAGGTGATATTCAGTATTATTTTATGTTAGTTTCAGGTGTGCACTGTGGCGGGTAGACAGTTGCATAATTTACAAAGTGGTCCCCCGATGATTCAGTAACCCTGGGCACCATGCCGGGTCGCTACAATAGCGCTGGCTGTATGTATTCTCTGTGCTGAACTTGAAGTCCTCGTGACTACTTTGTCAGCATCACTTTGCTCTCTGTGCCATTTTTCAGTTATTTGTATTCTCGCCAAAATAGCACTCAAAAGCTGACAACAACAGAAACAAAAGTTCTCAGTCACCTCCTCCCAGCCTGTCACAGTGTTCTCTCTAGCAGCAGCCTCTCTTGGCGTTAGACACGCTTCCTTCTATGCTTTGCTCCCAAATTTTAAAGTGATGTGCGTGTATTCAACTCTTTTACAAATTCACTTCAGTCCCAATATGATGGATTTGCTTTCAGAAGCCAAGTTGGTTGATTGCTCCTTATGTCATGGATGCAATTATTTAGTTTTGCAAGTAAGCCAGTTCAGTCAAATTGTTGAGTCTCACCTATTGACACCTCGAGTAAACAGGCGATCAGGTATAAATATGGCGTGTGCCTACGAAAACAGAAGGGAATGCAAAGGTTGATGATCGCAGGTAATCAGAACCCAGTTTCTGAGTCTGTAAGACTGTCAGCGAAGAAGGCTTCGGGTTCCTTTTGCTGGAGCGGAAGTGAGCAGTGACAGCTCGACAGGGTCGGGCGCGTTCAGGGTGGGGTGGCCGTAGACAGCAGTGACAGCCTGACAGATGCCCCTCACCTGCAGTTCGGTTTCCGTGGCCTCGAAGGCTAGGGCGGAAATAAGAATTACCGGAGTGTCCTGTGTGCGATTTTTATTGAACCACTGGTAAACTCTGGCCCCCTTGTCTTGTAACTTCAGGCTCGCCCTCCCCAGGTCCACCCCAAACGCTACTGTCGTCTTCATTAGCAGGGATGTCATTCATTTAAACGTCTTCACTTTTTACAGTTCACGTTCCAACCTGTACTTTAGCCAAGTCGTGTGTCTATCTCTCCTGACTTATTACTGGCATGAGGAACTTAAAAACGTATTATCGTCTATTCCACAAAAGCTTTTGCCCATCAGAGAAGATTTTCACACAGGGCAGGTCCTCAGATACCAGTGTTCTGCTCAACGTCATTTTGCAATAATGTCGATTACAAAAAAACTAATCCCGAGCAGGGCCGCTTTCTGTGGGGAGTTTGCACGTTCTCCCGACAGCGTGGGAGGACTCTTCCTTCCTTCCAGGGGTCAGAGGCGTGCACGTGTGGTGAACTGGCCTACCCGGGGCACCTGAAGGTCTGAGTGGTTTCCGCCTGAGCGAGTGTGGGGGTGGGTGTGCGAGCACCCCAGGATGGAAGGGCATCCGGTCCAGAGTGGGGCCCCCTGTGCCCTCAGCAGCCTCAGAGGTTCAGTCCCCCCACGACCCTAAGCCGGAATACGCAGGTTGGAAAAAAATGACCTTCCTTGATTGTCTTTGTCTGTCTTTGAACACATGTATGGTCACATTTATTTCAATGCCCAGTACTAGAAGTGTTCTGGGTCTTTATCCAGAAGTCTGGTGACGTTTCCGTGACCAGGAATATGCCACAGGAATGTAACGCTTGTTTACATCAGTTAGCCTGTGCTAAAACTGAGTTCATTACACATCATTTTGCTTGAAGTCACAGTTTCCAAGAACCCGTTGACCGTGTTAAGTGAGGACTTGCTACACCTGTTCAGTGACTTAATGATTTTCACATTTATTGCGACGAGTCCTGCCTGCTTATTTCCAGCACCACCGTATGCCAGTAGCTCAATGACTCAACATTGATTTCATAAAATTTCATATGAAGCTCATTCCCAAGTGGCTCCACGGATCGGGGGGCGTGGGAAGGAATGCAGAGAAGAGGCAGAAAGTGAAGAAATCTCGATGGGTGGGAGGCGTGCGGTGCCACGGGGTCTCTCGGAGCCCGGGGGACTTAGGCGCCAGGGAGACTGAGGGCAGCGAGGGCAGCGGTGCTGGGGAGTGCTCACGGGCTGTGTGACGGCGCCGCGCCTGGAACTGACAGCGCCATCTGCTCTGGCTTTGCTGAGCGGTGGGACTCAGCCCGCCCTCTCCAAATGGGCGCCCGCGCGCAGCCACGCGCGCACAGCCCTCACCTCCACCACACCTGAAGCAGAAGCACCGTTGGTTGGCTTCCCATCTCAGGTTTTGGTCTCAGCAGGAAACGTGGATGACTCAGGTACTGGGATCCTGCTCGGTCAGGGAGAACTGAGAGGTCCAAGGGACGGAGCAACCAGTCATCGCCATGTGCAGAGCTGCTCCGCAGGGAAGATGAGTTACAATGACAGATGGCAGCAGTCAGAAAAAAAAAAGCTCTAAAAAAATAAGCGTGCTGGAAGGAGCTCAGTGGAGTCAGTGCAGGAGTCAGACACAAGCAATGTAAAAGAAAACAGCAGACGGTAGAACCAATTTTTAAGGAATGTGAAGACCTACTGTGTTAAGTATACTTCTATATTTACCCACTGCTTAGAGCAATTCCCTCCTACCATCATCATCTTCATCAAATACAGACAAACCAGAGAGCTCAGCGTTCCACCCATGTAGCTGTGTGGTATCACAAAAGATCATGTGCCCTAAACAGAAACAGAGAGGCTGAGCAACATGATTCACGAGCCAGGGACTCGGCACAAATCCAGGCAGAGGATGTGTGTCGTCCGCTTACTGCCGCGTCCTGCCACCTCTTCTAGGCAAACCGGCTCACCAGCGCGGCTGCTGGAACACTCAGGGGACCTGCTGAGCGGGGAGGCAAAGCCGAGCGAGGCCTACGGTGCCATCCGGTCATTGGCCAGAGTTCCGTAGCAAGCACACCCTGGCGCGGAATTTCCATCTCCTCTCAGACTTCACTACTTTTCTTCATAAGAGGCCTTTCCAATGCATTAGAACTCATGCGCTCAAGTAAAACGTCACGGAGACAGGCTGGGCACCCCCACGTAAACAAGGCTCCTCGAACTTCGACTCCCACGGATAAGGGCACCGTTGAGGAGGTGTTTGACTAGTCGTGAGGAGACACAAGACTCCCAAGGGGAGTCAGGTTCAAGTCACCCTGATGTAATTACCGAAGCAGTTAATTAAATCACGCATAAAAGGCATTAAACACTTCCGTGCAGTCTCTTGCGAAACACGCGTGCGAAATGGTCTCCCAGGTGAAGGGGAGGTGGCTGTGTTGGTGGGGAGAGCAGTCACGGCCTCTGCAGGTTAATGAAATGTTTGCCTGACCTTCTGCAAAGACAGGGGGACAGAGCTTCGGAGCATCTGGCAGCCCCGCCGGGCTGCCGTCATTGTGTGATTAGCATGCTGGTAAATGTGATGGAGATGGCTTTAACCCAGGAGCAGATGGCTCCTCGGCGTGACGAGGGGGATGACCACTGCTGTCGTGCTGGCTGCCCCGTGGGTCGCTCTCCGATCCGGAGAGCCCCTCGGAGCCCCGGCCTGATGAAACCAGCAGGTTCAACCTCTGAGGGCAGCCGCCTCTGAGTTTTGTGGACTTCAAAACGTCTGACTCCTGAACTTCCAAGGATGGCTTCCATTTGTCTGAGTTCATTTCTCATTATTTCATGAGAAGACTAGTCCTTCAGTTGTTCAAAGAATAAAGTCTTAACACCTGGAAAAGAGAGAGAAAGACCTGGACGAAGATGGGGCGGGACCTCGCTCTCCAGCAGGGCAGCGGTCCTCCTTGGCAGGAACTGCCCACTTCCTCTTGTGCTCTAAGGGTCCCCACGAGACTTGCAACCAGGGGAGCAGCGGGCAGCAGCAGCCTGCTCCAGGCTCACCCCCGGATTCTGTCTCCAAGGCCCCCTTTTCTCTGACTTCCCCAGGAGCCCACAACAGCCCCCCACCTCGGTTCATTCACTCCTTTCCTACCACGTTCCTAGGGAGCCAAAGCTTCTTCTACCTTAGGACTTTCCTTTGTCTCACTGGCCCCGGCTTTAATAAACGTCCTCTCAAAACCACCTGCACTCGTGCTGTGAGATCTTCCCTGCACAAAGTCAAGAGCCCTCTCTCTGCTGTTGGGCCCGAGGCAGACCTGCTTTGGGCAGGTCCTCGTCCGAGAACGATACATCCACAGGGGGCTTCGCGCAGTGTTGCAGGGCCATCACTTGGCTTGTTTTCTGCATTCCGTATTCCGGGCTGCTGGCTTTTCCCTAGGCCCACTTCCCTGGGGTTCCCACAACAGTGGCCCGCAGCCCCCTGAATTATACGTGTCCCCCTTCATGTCCAGCAGAGAGATGGCATCCTTGCACCTATGTTCCTGAAGCTAATTTCAGTTCTCCCCTTAGTCATTGCTTCCCTCCCCGCCATACCCCCAAACCCAGTCCTTGCTATTTTATTTAGCTCAGGCCATGGGCTTCAGCCCTGGACCTACCTAGAATGGTAGGGGAGGGGAAATTGAGGGTTGGGAGGGCAGTTTTGTGAACTTACCTAAGTCAGTTTGACTGTCTGACAAATAAATGTTCTTCTCTTTGTTAAGTTCTGGAAGCCTCCGATACTTAAAGTAGGAGTGGGGGGGCTTTACATTCTGTCTCCCCAAAATATTGCTTCCATGCAAAATATTACAATGAGAGCAGGTCTCTAGCAAAATCCCACTTAACATGTATTTAGCAAGCAGGCACAAAAACTGTCCCACTGCCAGGTCAGAGCTCAGGGGTGTGCCAATATTTGTCAAGGCCAATGGCTTCAGTCCTGCTTCACAGTGCACCTGGGAAACGCAGAGTTTGGGCTCCCCCCAGGACATTTAAAGCAGAGTCTCTGGGGGCCGGGTGTCCGAACATCAGTACTTAAAAAAGCTCCTGAGGTAATTCTGGGTCTAGCCAGAGCTGGAAACCACTACCCTGGGCACTTCCAACTAGTCCTTGCACAAAAACTCCGAGAATATTTTGACAAGAAGATAGCCAGCCTGGAAAGTTTTGTTTTTCTAAAGATCAAGGCAGTTCAGGATTATAAGGACAGTGAAGATTGTCACACAAGGGACTCTCCTAGAGCGCCCAGCTCAGGTGATCCAGGAGATTGCCCCACTGGGTCCCGCAGGGCACCTGCTCCATAAGGCCATCCTACCGAGACTGGGAGACATAGCAGATCTATCTAATATGTAGCAACCAACACAGAGAGGCAGCTAAAACGGAGAGAAAAGAAACATGTGCCAAATGAAAGAACAGGGAAAAGAAAACTCCAGAAAAAGAACTAAATGAAATGATGGAGACAAGTTGTATTTTTCCTGGAGCTTTGATCTATTCTTTCATTTGGGCCATATTTTTTGTCTTGCCGCAACTGTCACATAGTAAGGGGCAGAGCCTTAGGTGTTCACCAGGGCGGGGCATCCCACGTGGCTGCATTGTGACGCTGTCTGTGGGGGAGGGTCTGAGAGGGAACAGTGCCACTTGCTCTGCTCTCTGCTTGTTTTCAGTCCCTTCCCCCGCTTCCCACAAGCAAAGTGGGCCCTTCTGGTGCTGATTCCCAGGTGGGTGGGTTGTGTATGTTCTAGGACCCTGTGGGTCTCCCCAGCGGACTCTCCTGTGAGGCTGGGAGTTTCTCTCGCTGCCTCAACCCCCACAGGTGTTTTCAGTCAGAGGTTTGAGGCTTTATTTCTCTGCTGGGACCCTGGGCTGCAGGTCTGTCTCGCTCCCCAGTTGTTCCTCCTGGTTTATCCGCACGTGAATGTGGGACTGCCACGTCTGCCAGCCACCACCTCGCCACAAGTCCTCGCCATCTGGCTGACTGTCTCTGCCCCTCTTGCCAGTCTGGGTGAGTGTTTCTTCTTTAACTCCTTGGTTGTCGGACTCCCATACAGTTCGATTTTCTGTCAGTTCTGGTTGTCTTTTGTTTTTAAACTTGTTATTGTCCTTCTTTTGGTTGTGCAAGGAGGTACTGTGTGTCTACCTATGCCTCCATCTTGGCTGGAAGTCCAAATGTGATTTCTTTTGTTGAAAGAAATAACCACGTCTAGTACTGGTATGTTGCCATTAATCTGGTAGACATGTTCTTTTAATTACCCTCCAATGAAAAGCATTAAAAACCGTTCAACTATTATGTGGGAAGTACACAGAAGTATGTATTCACTGTCTTGTTTCAAAGCCATGTTATAGCTCACCTAATCGAATGGTGCCAGAAGTGAGATATTAATATAAAAACGGGTAAGATTTAGATTATAGATAAAAAACAAACTTCAGCCACAACCTGCAGCAACCAGTCCAGGAAACCAACCTACAGTCTGTAGTAACTGACCCAGGAAATCAAATAATAACCCTATTGGCCCAAACCAGTCAAGATTTGATTAATAATTTCCAGGGATTTTTTTTTTAGTTTTTGTCCCCACTCCCAACTTAGGACTAACAAGAAGAAGCCAAATATCCGTGCCTAGTCAATCACGGAGGACACCCTGTTCCTAGGGAGCCTGCTCCCCGCTCCACCGAGTCGACAGGCTTCAGCTGGGCGACCCTGCAGGCTTCGCCTTGTCTCC
>PVKM010018878.1:0-24687 GCA_004027735.1 Carollia perspicillata | reverse complement strand
AAAAAAGCAATGAAAATACCTTTGAAAGTAATAAAGATGTGAAGATAAAGCATTGCATGAAGACTGCCTTCTGTTTCTCAATCTTCTCTTTCACCCCTTTTTTCATTCTTTGGTGCCAATTCTTCCCCGTCCACTTCAGTTCTCCTTAAAGCCCTACGCCCCTTTCTTCTCTAGTGAAATGACTCATGCAGCATTAGCTAATCCAAGAAAACTGTAGCGTAACAGAGTTTTAGGGTATCACCCTAAGCAACAATGGCAAAAAAAAAAAGTTGTGTTTTTCCATGTATTGGATTACAGTTTTTGCCTTTTACAAGGAAAATTACAGATACAAACAAATACCTGGTTATGGATATATATAAATTAATGGATACATTGATATATAATGCATTTTGATTCATATATTTATTATATATGTATTTTAATTTATATATTTTAAATTTATATAAATATATACATATATTTTTTAATAATGAAACCATTCCTTCGTGGCTCCTCGGTGGTATGCTGAGGAACCAAATTAGCACAGGCTAACTCTCATGCCTCTTGGAGCTCTGTGACACATCGAAATGGCTTTTTTCCCGACATCTCCTTCCCTGACTGGGCGCCAGCGTGCACTCTCTCGCCCCTCTCAACTCCACTGTCTTCAGGGCATCTCCCCCCTTCCTCAGACTCACACTCCATTTTGTTTCTGATACTATTTTCCTATGACTAAATACTAAATTTCGTGCAGTGACAAAATAAAATTTTCACAACTTAAGAACTGACTCATACAAATGTAAAAACGAACACGTGCCAAATTTCTTGAACTCACTGATTAATAAAGACAACCGTAGAACATAAAGTTGTTCCAAAAACACACTTTGAGGAACTATTTATTAGCAACCTGAAACACTGGAAGGAATATAAGAATAACATTGCTAGCTTGACACAAAACTGGTTAATGTCCCACAAGGCAATAAACCTAATGTCCTACAATAAACCATTGTGTCTCTGATTTACCAGAGAGAAATCACTTGCATCTCTATTAAACAGAAACTACATGTAAATATGTAACTCCACAGTGTCTGGGCACCAATCAACAATCAATTTTAAAGTTAATGATAATACACTCAGTAATTTGGGGGTGAGCCTGAAATTTGCTGCTAAAAGATAATGCAGCCATCCTCTAGACTTTATTTAGAGGTTTTGAATAATTTTTTAAAGTAGAAATGCAAGTCCTATTGCTCTGTTATCTCAGCCCAGTTTATAACGTCTCTGACAATATTTAAGGATGTTATTAGAACACGTGTTTGTCATTAGCTGAAGTACCAGTGCACCACATGCACCTTTTTAACAAAAAAGGAGGAGGAAACACATTCAACGGAAAAGACGCGCTACAGACTGCGTCTGCCGCGCCCGGCAGCGAGCACCAGCAGACCGGAGCCCTCAGGGAAGACCATTAAGACGGCAAATCGGAAAAATCAGGAACCATGCGTGATATGGATCATGACAAGTTAGAGGTTGGGAAACTGACTTAAAAATTGGGATCAAGGAGCATGGAGCACTGGGGAGCCAGAAAGTGAAGCCTGAGGCGGTAATAAATCAGATGTCATTAGGCAAGAGAATGGAGCCAACAGGCCTCCAAGGTCAGGACAGATGAGGCGGTCAGATAGGCTAAATCAAGGGCACAACCTAAGAAATGTGAGAGCTGTGACCTTAGACTGTACTTGACACCCTCTGTCTACCCACACTAGAAAGATTGCTTAACACTGGGGTAGAGGGCTCCATCCTGGGGGGAAGGGCTGCCCAGCTCTGATGGTGCTTCTGCCTGTTCCGTCCTTTCACAACTAGAGATACATTTTGACAGCAGAAAGAAAAAAAAAAACGAAAGGTAGGAAAAATAGTGTCTCCATGTTTCTAGGGCCCTAGTTAAGTGTTCTATTGCTCTTTTAAATTAAATTGCCTATAAAAAGAAAAAAAAAAAAAACTAAAATGAGGCTAGTGCCTCTAGAAACCAGAAACTGATTCTTGATTTCTGAATTATTCCTGAGTTTCTGTTTGATCCCACTGACTTATCTCCCTGATGTTAGGGAAAGTGTAACTCCTACTTTTGCGTAAATACAAATGAATCTTTAACTTCTTGTGCATCCGTGAGTACAGGCGATTTGAGAAGTAATCTGTGAAGTTAATCAGGGTTGGAAGTTAACATGAGGGTCAGGTATCTTTTGAAGTGACTGCCCAGAACATGACGATTTTCCTCTGAGAGCTGCGTCCCCCTCAGTACACAAAAGAGTTGGCCCTAGCTGCCACGTCAATAGTACATGTTCCTACCCCTTCGGCAAAGCTGGTTGAACCAGAGGTTGTACCTAACATGGTTTGGGTCAGTCAGTGTTTCTCTCTCTCGATGCTGAGATTGGAATACAAGAATGCTAGTCATTCTGTTAGTTGCTCAGACTGAGGGTACGCAAATGAAGGCAGTATCGGAGAGTTCATCTCTTTCCACACTGCTGTCTAATATGATATGGACTAGTCACTGGAGCCATTTAAATTGAAGTTTAAATTAAGTAAAATTAAAAATTCAGTTCTCAGTCATCCCAGCCATATTTCAAGTGGTCAGCGGCCACCTAGGGCTAGTGACTACCATGTTTAACAGTCCGGATGTAGATATTTTTGTCACTGATGATTTCTGAACAGCCCTGATTCAACACGTGTTCAGAGTTGCAGAGAATGCCTGTGTGTTGAGACCGGGGAAGAAAGCAGATGTATCGACAGAAGTAGAACCCAGAGACAGAGAAAAGTTAGGAGGTTAGCTGCCTGTTTTCCAGGCCTTTGTTCCAGTCTTGAGTAAGACAACTTCCTCCTGCCTTTAAACCCCCTGATACGTGTGTGTCCCCATAATAAATTCTCCCTTCGCACCGAAGTTACTTTGTTTAGAATGCTTTACTTAAGATGTTTAAGACAGTCTGAGTCATTCTAACCTTCCCCATTTTCTTTTTCAACACACCAAATTACTTGGATAGTTAGTGCTATTTTTCCCTTAATTTTTATTTTTATCTACAGTATGAGGGTTTGGTTGTTTGTTGTTGTTGTTGTTTACATTTAGCTGCAGTGAAATTTCCAAAAATTTACTCAGTATACAATTTTAATTTTTAATTTTAAACCTTAAATAATAGAGTCCAGGATAATTCATTCATACAGCCTGTGAGTAAAGCTTGGCTGGGGTAGAGATGTTTGTTAGGTAAGGAGTTAATTGTAGGGTGGCTTGTTTAGTTCCTCTGTCCAGAAAAGTACAAGATGACGTGGCTCGCAGGTAGAAAGGAAAAACTACGAAAAGTACGGTAAGCTTATGATGAACAAACGATCTCAGGAGAAAAGTTTGGGGAACTCAGTTTGTGTAACTTAGGAGCTGCCTATTTTATTTCATTTTATTTCTGCTTAGTATCTTTTGCTAACACGTTTTGGGAGAGAAGTAGCAGCCTTGTATCTGCCGACGTAACTTGACTGCACACAGGCTTGCAAAGCAAGAGCGATCCTGACCCGGAGCAGGCAGAATACCTTTGATCTTCACCAGCCACAGCAGCTCCCTGAGATGGTCTTAAATGCTAACCAGAGAGAGCGAGTGCCCAGAGCTACACCAACGCCACTGCCTGCCCTGTGCAGTGGTCCCTCACAGGCGAATGGGCCGCTGTGAGAAGTGATTCAAGTCGACGGGTGGTAGGGAGAGGCATTTACGTCGGACAAAGAAACAGTTTGGCTCCTGAAACTCTGCCCGCTCTCTGAAGGGGTGGATCACCTTCTTTGTGTGGAGGGATTCGTGATCCAGAAACGTGAAGGGGAGAAAACCAAAATTAGGAAGGGAGGGTAGTAAGGAGACCCTGCGTATAAAAAAGAGGAAATATCAAAGCTAGATTCTGTGAAAGAAAAAACCCAGAAAGAAAACTAACAAATAAATCCAGAGAAGTGACCCAGGAAGGACTTTACAGAAATGCCTCATATGGACTTAAAAGTTGTTTCATGTGAGATGCTTGATGTGAATCTTCATTGCTACTTTTCTCCTATAAAATTTTAGTAACATTTGCCCTCCCAAATGACAAAGACCTCTCTTGTAGAGGGAGATGAACTAGCCTGACCCGTTCATGAGGGGTGGGCCAATAACAAATCTCTCAGTATGAGGGTATGCTACACAATTCTCCTTCATAATCAGTGCTTAACTTCATTAATGATATACTGCCCTCATGTAAATTTTGTGAAACTATTTAATCTGATAAAATTACATTTCAGCCAAAAAACAGTCTCAGGACTGAAGTAGGATAAGTCCAGGGAAATGAGAGGAGGAAGCTATAATGTGGCTGTCTCCATTCTTATATAAAGAGAGCGACCCCATCTAAAATTGAAAGAGAAAATAACATAAACTGCATTAAATGTAACAAAACAGTTGTTCTTCAGCTTTAATTAATCAGCAGTTTCATATCTAACTCTACGCCAGATATTTCAAGGGATACACATACATGCACACAAACACAAATATACTAGTAAATATAAATATTAATATGTTTTCCCTATTGTCAAGGAATTAAAACAATTTTAAAACAAAATAAAATACTGTAAAAGAATGAAAAAATTAAATGACGTAATAAGGACAAAACTAAAGCACATTTTAAAAAGAGAGGACAGCCCTGGCTGGTGTAGCTCAGTGGATTGAGTGCCAGCCTGCAAACCAGTTCGCCCTTTGGTCACCAGTTCAATTCCCAGTCAGGGCACATGCCTGGGTTTTGAGCCAGGCCCCTAGTTGGAGGAATGTGAGCGGCAACCACACATTGGTGTTTCTCTCTCTTTCTCCCTCTAAAAATGAATGAATGAATGAATGAATGAATGAATAAAAAGAGAGGGAAAAAGCATGTGTGTTGGAATGATGAATTTCAGGAGAAACACCAAATAAAACAGCAAATAAAACAGCATCTCTCAATGGAAGAGTCTGGAGGAGAGGGGCAGTGGGAAATGAATTACATAAGGAAGTCGAAACCAGTTTGTTGAAGGCCTTGAACATAAGGCAAAGAAGTTGGGTCCCCTTCTCCTCTTTTACTAGTTCCTTCTACCATGTTCTCCTAGTCTCAACCTCTCTCTCTCTCTCTCAGTCAATCATCTCACAGACCTTATTCATTATACAAAAGTTAGCAAAATGTACCAGACTCGAAGTGTTCTGAGCAGTCACTCCAAGTTTACAGACTGGATCTTGTCTGTGCAAAGATGTGCCGGCTCAAGGAAAGCAGACTTTGCTGGAGGGGCCCCAGGGGTTCTTCAACCAAATGAACATTGTGGGACTTACATGGGTCGTGGCAATTCCTGGATTTCTGTTATCTCTCGTCTGCTCGACCATCATTGGGATTCAGGAAGGGGACTTAAGTCATGTGAAGGAGTTTTCATTGTGAAATTTATTTCCACTAGATTCTATTCCTTGCATCACGTCTTTGCTAAATCACAAGGCTGCTAATACTTACCTGATTCTCACCTTCGCTTTTACCTGTGAACTTTGATGAGACTTTCCGGGCCTTTCAAAAGCCCATTTGGTCCAAAGGGGTAATGAATTATGAACATCTTGTCTTATTTACTACTTTCTCATTATTTTTGATTTCATGTCTTCCATGTCTGGGGTAATTATTGGATAATTTCCCCTTTCTTTCTGGTACATGTAGAGTTCAATCTCAGTGCACACCATCCCTCTTCCCTTGGAAAGAATAACAAGAATGTTCATGTCTTGTTTTAACAAGTGGATGATCTGCCCCAACTTCAGTCAGAGCTTCACACTATAAAAAGGGGACCATTATGTTTAACTTTTTGCCCTGTGAGAAAAGCAGGATATGTCAAGCCTCTACTTAAGTTTTTTCTTTCATCCTTATGAGTCCCTCTCATGAGCTAATTTCTTTCATAGACTATCTAAGCCCCTTAAAGAGCAGCACTGTCCGCTGACAAACACTGGCACGCAGTTAATCATTAATTTTGCATGGTCCGCATCTGCTGTCTGCTGAACTGCGCCTTGTTTGAGAGCCTCCCTCCCGTGTGTGCGAAGGCTGCTGTGTGCGTCCGCGTGGGATCCTTATCTAACCTATTATCAGCCGTCCAGACAGAGTCTTACTGCCTCCCTTGAACGAGTCCGAGTCACCGAGTTCACAAGGCTTAAACCTACATGAATACAGTAGTATTTTTTTATGGCTAAACAACAGCTGCAGGAGCAGACTCAGCAACACGCCCCGGCTGAGTATGTGCAGATACTAAAAACAGGTGCACCTCACGATGAAAACTGTAGTGTTGTGTGCTGGAAAAAAAAAAAAAGAAAAAGAAAAAGGAGAAGCATGACATTCATTTCTCTATCAGATCAGGGTCTAAATAATGTACCGGAGACGCACCAAGGAATTCACAAACATGGTCAGCCGACAGACCAAGGCTCTAAAAAGCAGTCAGGGTAGAAGTTACAATTGCAAGAGAAAGATTACTTTTATGTTACTGCTGGTGAAAACACCACCTTATGAAAGTCTGAGAAGCCAGCCGTGCACATAATAAAAGTTACTTTTAAATGGCAAGCAAATTAAATTGTATCATCTTTCTTCTCTTGCTCAGGCTTGGTCTGGGGTGTCAGGTTTATACCACTCGGGGGAGAGTTGAAACTGGGCTTTGTGTGGGTGGAGGAGAGGCAGATTTGAATGCGATCCCGTTCAAATAATCTCTTCCAGCCTCGCTGTCGGGTGGAACGTGGAGACTGGAAAGAGCGAGCCTCGGAGGAGCCCGGGCGGAGGGGCAGCACCTCCGCGGCCACGCTGCCAGGAAGGCTCCGACGGGAGTGCCCCGTAAACGTCAAGGTTGTGTGGCGATTTCAACTTGAAAGTAACTTGCACAAGTTTACTTGAACATTAACACTGCAGTCATACAGAAGAGGGAAAGGAACGCGTGTTGTTTCCAGACATAATTGAGATTGAACTCGAACCAATTCAGAAACAAGCGTTACTTTCCGCAGCCCTGGAGAAGCCAGCTTGCCTCTGCCAGAAGGGAAGTATTGCAATCATCGGGAACACAAAGCGCTCTGTATGCAGCCTGCAGAGAGAAGCAGCCCTGTCATCCGGCCTGGCCATTCATCTTTGTGTGTCCTTATGGCAGAGGTAGTGTGAGCAGCAGCCCCCCTAAAACCTGAGTGATGCTTCTGGGGTCTATGTGGTCTCTGACAACAGCTGTATTGGAGGCACTGTCAACCCAGAAAGGGGCCCAAAGATCGCTTTCAACCTGCTGTGGAGACATCAGTAATGCCGGCCCATCCCCAAGAGCTCTGAGCATTTACCTGCCTTAGGCGGAGACTGCCCTCTCCCAGGGATTCGCAGTGAGGTCAGCAGTGGCCCATTGAGGAAACCAGACAACTTCCAGGGACTTTATTCAGCCCCACCAGAAACCCTGACATGTGCAAGCTCCTTGGAGGCTTGCCACGCTTAGAAACAGCCTTGATTTGGAGACTGAGAATTCTCAAGTTATGTAAAGGCTGAGTAAAATTAACAATTCTGCTGCTACATTTTATTATAGAAGTTTCACATTTAGTCTCCTGCAACTAAACTCCTGCGGATGTGAGGGTGGTAATATTGCTGATTCACTGGCTTAGGACCCTGGTGGGTTTCTGTTTTCAGTGGAGATCTGGAGTGAAATCAGAAATAGTGAATGAAGTTTATAGAAATATGTTTCTTAGGTATAATGGCAACATTTTGGAACTATAACATTCCTAATGGCATAGTTTTGTTTGTTTGTTTGTTTGTTTGTTTGAAGGAAAAGTGTAAAAGTTCCAAGCAAGGGATTAAGGGTTCTAGTTATTTTAATACCATGAGGTATCCCCTTTCCCAATTTCATTGGCAAGAGAAAGAACTGAAATTTTACTACTGAATTAATCGTCGGAAGGATAATTGATCCAAATTAAAATGTTCTGAATGAATTAGGTAAGATGCTGACATATTGATCACACATTTGCAAACATTGGCAAACACAGACAGAGGTGGCAGCCGCGGAATCACGTCCATCTGTCAGAGCAGCCACAGGGAGTGCCCTGGCGATGCCTGGAGAACGAGGCGTTAAACCCTCCTCGGTTTGGCTGGGGGAGAGGAGTTGTCAGAAGCGGTCAACTTTCAGAAGGCTGGGAGAACAAAGGCACCATAACAAAGAGTGTGGACTTTTCCAGCCAACCAACGAGCTTTCAGACCCGCCTCGCCACTGGGGACCGAGTGCATGTTGTCTGAACTCTCTAAATTTCATTTCCTGCATTTTAAAACTACCTATGTGTGTGTTGTGCTGATTAAGGGAAACAGTGGACACCTGAACAGTACTCTCTGTTCCTGGGTATAAGCAAGAAGCTTCAATTCAGGAGTATGAAGCAAAGATGAGCATGTCTAGGCGTCAAAAAAGTGAATAGCACTCAGGAAGTTATTGGAGACTCTAAAAGCACCCAGACCACTGGAGATCAAGTGCGGACTTCGTGGCCAGGACTCATAACCATTCAAACCTGTGGAGATCAAGACAAAGCGCCCAATCCGAGGCCAGAATGTCACCGCCGATGAACCTTGCATCCGCTCCTTCTCAACAAGGCAGCAACTCATATGTTGGTACACATAACGACACGGACAAATCTCAATAATTGTGCTAAGGATAAGATTGGAGACATAGAGGAGTATGCAACATGTTCATTCACACAAAATTTTAGAAATAATCTGTAGTAACTGTAAGCGCGTTAATAGTTGCCTAGATGCAGAGTTAGGGTCGCAGGTAGGGGCACGAGGGAGAAATCACTTCACAGAGGACTACAAGGAAACTTTCAGGGGCAACGAATACGTTCACTGCCTTGATTATGATGATGGTTTCACAGGTGTATGTACGTGTCAGAACTTTTCGGGTTAGATACACCTTAGGTATGAGCAGCGTATTTTATCAGTTGTAGCTCATGGCTCCATCAGGCCGTTAAAAGACATCGCTGTAATTATTAAGAAAATACACCTGTTTTTATAAAATGAGATGGTCTTCTTCCACAAGGGAGGGCGTTAAAGTGATCAACAATTGAAATGGCTGCTGACGTTTTGCCAAGAATGTCATCATTAAACCTGTTGAAGTGGTCACAATTTTAAATTTGATATTTTGCCATTTCTTTTTCAGAAAATGTTATTTTAATTCAAAGAGGATATATATAAAAATGAT
Organism: Carollia perspicillata; assembly: GCA_004027735.1. NCBI lineage: Eukaryota > Metazoa > Chordata > Mammalia > Chiroptera > Phyllostomidae > Carollia > Carollia perspicillata. The sequence goes on along the minus strand of PVKM010018878.1, from coordinate 15,495 downwards.
GAGATTTTTTTTAAACGGAAAAATTATTCTTTTAAAATTATAGTTTTCAATGTAGCTTTTAAAAAGTAAATTATGTACTTCTTTTTCCTGAAAAAAATAGCAGAAAATACAATCTGAAAAAGATCGAAATTACAAACCATCCACAGCAGAACTCCTAGAAATTCTGGGTAACAGAATTGTATCCATTAAAACACAAGGCAAGTTGGGAAGGAAAGGAGGCTGAGCCTTCATACACCAAAATGGCTGAAGAAAGAACTAAAACCCAAAGTAGTGACTTTTCAAACTAAAACTGCAACTACTCCAAGGGGGCTCTTCATCTCAGTTTTCAAGAGTCCAAATTCTGATGCCAAATTTATGGACAGAAAATATGGCCTGGACCTGCAAGGAGCAAGGAAATGTAGGAACCCCATATGACGTCAGGACACACAAAGGACTGTAATCCGAGTAGCAATTAGGAAATAGTAATTCACTCAGTAACGCAAGAAGACAACTGGAAACCAGGTCTATCTCAATCCAAACTCTAGGTGGGGAAATAAATCTCCTCTGAGAATTCCTCATCATGAGGTGACAGCTCCCATGGCTTTGAGAGGGGAAAATTCAATATTCACGTGGTCTAGAAATTTTAGAAGCAGAAATTAAAATTAAAAATCTAACACAAGGTCGGTAATAAGCTTGGGATGCCTGGCAAAACCAGACTCAAAACTTCTTCAGGACAGGGTTTTAGACAGGAATTCCCACAGATGAAGCCCGAAGTATGATGAGTTCACAATCCAAAATGACAGAGTCAGTGAAAAAACCAAGGCTGATGAACAAGAGGACAGCAAATCCAGCAGTGTTACTAGATCTCCACTTTCACGAAATTCAAATAATGTAAGCCCAAAATATGAACTGTGAAATGAGTATGTTAAAGTTGATTAAATACATAACAAAAATACTAAAAAAAAACACAAAATAAAGTATTATTAAGAAAAGAAGATGACAAGGTGAATTTGAAAGAAAACTAAATGGAACTTCCAGAAATTAAAAAAAAAAACTACTGAAATGTAAAAACAAGTTAATGGATTAAATATAAGTATGACACAGTTAAAGAGAAAATTGAAATAAACAATATAGCCAAATAAATTACTCTTATTCAGCACAGAAAATAAGTGAAAAATATAAGCTATGATATTTTCTTTTTAAGAAATTTGTATTGTATTTTTTCCACTACCATTTAATCTTTTAATCTCCTATACTCCCTCCCCCCTGCAATCCTCACACTGTTGTACATGTCCATGAGTCCTTTTTCCTTTTTGCTCAGTCCCTCCACCCCCTATCTTCCCCAATACAAGCTATGATATTTTTCAAAACAAAAGAATAGAGATGTCAGAGTGGAAATACCTAACAACATAGAAACTGAATTTTCCAGGATTTATAACAGACATGAATCGTCACTTGATACACTAAGCAATTAATTATGTTTCATTCTGAGCAGGATAAGGGTGGACCAAAGTACCGTATTTTGCTGCGTATAATGTGCATCCATGTTTTTGGCCCAAACTTTCAGAAAAAAAAAATTTTGTTTTAATTTTTAAATTCAATTATTTGTTTGTTTGTTTGTTTAGACATAGATACTTTCTTTTTGCATTATAAATGAATTTTAGCATTTATTAACATACTGTGGTATGAGACATTTAATGTAATAAATCACTACAAAACACAAGAACAGATACAAGGTATTTCAGGTACTACCCATGTATAATGCACATCCTTATTTTTCCCTCCAAAATTTGGACAAAAAGTCCAAATTTGGACATTATACATGGCAAAATACAGTAGCTTACAGTTGCCCCGTAACATTCTTTTTGAGTTGATAAAGCTATTGTAATAACCACACACCTGTCTTTTGTCATACCAACAACTGTAACCCTTCTTTTGCCGCTCCTGTGTAAATACCCTCCAGGCACACCGCAATGAGATGCTAAAGGCCAGAGCCAAAAGGATTTAAAAGTAGCCAGAGAGAGAAAGACATATGATCACACAATTATGACAACATCCAGAAGACAAGTACAAAATTATAAAATCCTCCAAATTCTAAGACAAATTCGATGATGCTCTGTATTGTTGGAATCTTTGAAGAATAAGGTGGTCTAGGCGAGCAAATATTTCAGGTAATGGAAATCATTCCCAGATATATTGCAATGATTTACATTTTGGCTAAGTCTTTATAAATAAAATACATTATACCAATTTCTGAGTCCATTTTCAAGGCATAAAAAGAATAACGAAACTTTGCCTTGAAATCTCGAGTAGTGCACCATGATTGCAATTAAAAATAACATGAGCAGGGGAGATGTGGGTTCCAGTTAACAAACCAAGTACATAAGAAATCCATTTTCTCAAAAGCACAGTGAAATGTCAGTAGAGATTTATAAAAGGAATAACTTCACCACAGTGCTGAGAGAGGCAGGGCATAGTAGAGACATACCCTTCAACATACCAGAGACGTGACAAATTACCAGAAGAGAGAAAACATATGGGAATCTCGAGGGGGAAGTAAAAGTCCAGGAAAAGACCACGCAAATGTGGGCACCTTTCCTCTGGACTCCAAGTGCAGGTGTGGCAGAGTTAGAACGCAGGAGTGGAAGGCGCTGGAGTACTCGGCATACTGGTGAAGGACCATACAGAGACAGCTGGGCCAGATCACCTCTACACCCACCTCTCCTCCACACCTGCAGGAACGTGGGAGCAGGAGTGTCTGCACTGGGAGGAAGGCAGAGATGAATTTACTGAAGAAAGGGTATCATCTCCAGGGCACGCCAACCCCTGGGTCAAATCGCTCTTATTTTGATACTTAGGGCAGGAGAAGCTCTGTATTGTTGTTTTCTCCTCAACAGCAAGTCAGTTAAAGCCCAGGGGCAGATCTTTAAGGAACGTCCATTTATTTACATAATTAATAGTAATAAGGGGAATTAGTTTAGCAATAAGGTAAAAGCCTATGTTGTTTCTCTTAATAAGGAAAAAACAGTTAGAGGCTCCAGAGAAGGGAGAAAACAGCTCAGAGAAGGAAACATGGCCTCTATCTAAGGCAAACTTCACTGTGAAATGATTTTGAGTATTTAATGATGTCAAAAAGAAGAGAATCCACTTGTCGTTGACTGTAATTCCCACACTGGAATGGCACGAGTTGTGCAACAAATTTCAATTTATTTCTTTATAGTCTAGCTGTTAATAACAATAGCAACTAGTCATTGTTTTTCATTTTTAAAAATAAACCTATAGTCAAGACACAAACTAAATTATACTTACAGAGCAAAATGCCACATTTCTAAACATTATTAATGTAAAAAGATATAGCTGAGAAGTGTAAAGATCTGGAAAAGGCTGGATAAAATGTAGGTAAGAGGACAAGCAAATTGTCTGAAGCTGATAGATAAAGAAGTAGAAATGTTATTATGTTAAGTAAGAAAGGAAATTTAATAGAAAAAAATAATAGTATATCAGGTAAAACAAAAATATGGTGAAGTCAAAAAGGTAGTAGGAGAAACTATAATTAGATCAATTCTTCCTATTTAAAAAAGGAGTGAAAAAATGCTATCTAAAGCTAATAAATTAAAAAATGGTACTTGTATACACATTACTCATGGTAGGAAATAATCCACAGAAGTACTAAAACCAGAAAGATTTTAAGTGGTTATCTCTAGAGAGAGCAGAAATGTTTACTTTTTATATATATGTATTTTTATGCCATTTTATTTTTTGTTCCATGCATTTGTTTTCACTATTAAATGTGTATATAAAACTAATAATACACTCGTACTTCTAAAAAGGACTCGAGATTACCCCATTCCCCTTTTCTAAAGTATTTTTCAAATTTCATATACAACCAAATGTTAAAATGTTTATGTCTGGAAAAATATATGTTAAGGAGATGATAAAATTGAGAAGGAATTATGGCACAGAGTCCTTTCAAGATATTACTATAATTGATCAAATGGAAAATATTTTAAATGTATTACTTTAATTTTTAAATCTATGTAATAAGCATAAAATTATATTCCATATTTTCCCTTACTGTGTGTGTTATTTACCACTGAATCTTGATTTTCTCAAAATCCTATAAAAGAAGCTTTAGATATCTATAAAGCTGTTGGCATAATTATGTGAGATGATTTCAATGAAATTATCAGCCCTGTTTTAAATGTTCAAAACTGCTACATTACCCCTGGCTGGTGTGGCTCAGTGGATTGAGCACCAGCCTGTGAACCTAAAAGTTGCCGGTTCAATTCCCACTCAGGGCACATGCCTGGGTTGCAGTCCAGGTCCCCAGTTGGGGACATGCAAGAGCAATCTGACTGATGTTTCCCTCCTTTCCCTTCTCTCTATAAATAAATAAAATATTTTTTAAAAACCTTCTACATTAATAGTGCCTATATCCGTGGAATGAATTCCTGTCTATATGTTAAGACAGCATCTTAGTATGGCACAAGAGAAAGATCATTGATTTTTTTAACAGAAACTTGATGTGAACTCAACTTGATGTGGCTCTGATATCTTGTGTGTGAACTCAGACAGGAAACTTAAACTTTCCAAATGTCACAGTCTACATTTGAACACTGGGAGTCATAGTCTATCCCAGTATCTTCAGAGGATATTAAGGTTTGTGGGCTTGCTGCTATCACTTACTGAGATTATAGATGATCCCAGACAGAGGAAATGTTGTAGCTGGAATTTCTTTTTCCTTCTACACTACTGTCTGTAGTGGACACCTGTCATATCAAATAGACAAATCTGAACTCCCTGATATGTTTGGAGAATACCCCACTTCCTGAGTCTTGGCTGAGATCCAAGACCACAAGGAGCTGAGTATGTCGGATACTTATTTCCCCAGCCTCCTCCTCCCTTGCACCCTGGGGGAGGCATGTAAGCTCGACTCTGCCAATCAGCACCAGACTCCAATCTCAGACCTGGGACACGGGAGCGCACAGGTCTGAGGAGTTCGCGTTCCCTCTCACGGTCAATGCCTACAGTGGCAAAGCCTAGAGACTCAAACTCCTGGAGCAAACGGTCGTGTGTGATAATCAGAGGGGGTATGAGCAGCCTTCCAATAAGAAGTGTCAGGATTTTGAATACATTTTAACAGTAGAATTCTCATCATCTGCTCACGGATTAGATGTGGGTCATGCAAATAATCAAGAAATTAATGATGAATCCAAGGTTTTGGGATTCTAAAAATCTAAACCAACAATGTAACAGATTGTATGAGTTTGAATTCTAGGAAAAATATGCACAGTTTGTATGTTTTAGAACCACTTAAATGGAATAAAAAATTAAAATTATATTCTATTGGCGTGGTATTAAGATATTTAAAATTTGAAACAATTCTCATGACTGTCACTTATATATTAAATAAACACATTATTTGATATCACTTTCCTGGGTGTGAGTTATAGACAAACACGTATTTTTAAAAAAGAACTTTACGTCTTTTCATTTAAGTATTTTAGATTGCAAACTGAACAACACAGATCCACAAACAAACATAAACCTTTTGTTGCTTGACAAATTTTGCCTCTAGATGCCCCAACACATATGTTTTTCCTGGTCAAGCCTGACTACTTATTCAATGGTTTCATTTTTCAGATATATTAAGTTTTTCATGGTTTCAGATATTAAAAAATTATACTTTTGACCATAGTTGAAGGAATAGGCAAAAAAAAATTAGAGAGTTTCATCATCTAAACAGATCAGAACATATTCTATTCAAATTACAAATTACAAGCACTTGGAATTGATGATATATACAAACCTAACACTCTGGGTTTTTTGGTTTTTTTAATCCCACTCAAGGACATTTTATTTCATTTTTTAAGAGAAAAAGGAAGGGAGAGAAACATCTGTTGTTTGCCTCCCTTTCATGCGAAAAGGGGATTGTATGCACCTGGATCAGAGACTGAACCTACAACCTAGGTGTGTGCCCCAACTGGGAATCAAACCCACAACCCAACGGTTATGGGATGATGCTCCAACCAACTGAGCCACACTGGCCAAGTGTTGAAAGCAAATTAAATTAATTAAATAATGGATATTGGGTACCCACATATTTAATGTTTGAAGTAATGAGGACTTTTATGTCTGCACTTTATCTTGATGCCTCAATGTCCTTATCACACTATGGCATTAATCCAATAGCATGCTCACGACCTTTCTTTCGACCTGTAATGACTCCTCTACCAAGGTGTCTGGCAGTCTACTAAAATCTCCCTAAAGCATCACTCTCATGATGCCATCCCCCCTCTTTAAGTACCAAGATGCAAAGTCCAGATTCGTTAGCTTGGTAGCCATGATCCCACTCACACGGTAATTTAATTCATCCACTTTCTCAATTCCACCTTTCTCTACCTCCCAGTACTCCTCAACCCCCTCTGGTTAAGGCGATCTCTCATACATCATGGCTCTCTTTCCTTTCTCGATGTCTTTGCACTCTAACTTAACTAACATAACACTCTCTCATTCAGTCCACAGATTGTTTTTAAACATTCACCGGGTTCAGGCAATTATAGCTTTATTTACACATGTGTCTCTCTGCAGGTTTTGTTTCTGGCGCCTCTTTCGTCATCTCCCTGCCCCATAGTGATCCCCTCAGCAATTGTGCCTCCCCTTCAGGCTGAATGACTCTGTGCTCAGAGAATTGCTTCAGTTGCAGCTACTACATTTATTATGGTCTTTTGTAGCCACCTACACTTAGGAATGTAAATCTGGGCTTTTGTTAGCTAGGTCTGATCATGAGAACAACAACAATAATAATTTTGTAGGTAGCATTTATCGAACCCTGTGTGCCAGCCCTATTCAAAGCACTTTACTTATATTAATCCATTGCATGCTCATGACATGGTAAATGTATTGGCTCAAATGTAGTGATGAAGCATGGAAAAGACTATTATAAAATTATAACCTCTGAATTCTTTTAGTGTAGCCAACTGGGGCAAGCTACTTGTTTAACCCAGTCTATGGCTGGATGCCATGGGAACTGAACAGTTCATAAGCAATGTGACTATAGTGACCTTAGCTCTCTGCTATGTATCATCCAGAAATTTTATCAGCAGGCTTTCTGTGCCTTTACCTACATCTGATAAAACTTTTGAATGGAACAAAGCCCATTGCTAAATCTCCAGAGACTTCTCTTCAGTTGCTATGAGTCCATCAATTAATACTTTGTAGAATTAATCTTTCGGCCATTGAAGATTTTCTAAGTGCATTGTATTGACCAGGGCTCCATATATATATACCAAATTTTTTGTACTGTAAGATGCATCAGACCATAAGATGCACCTAGGTTTTAGAGGAGGAAAATAGGAAAAAAATTTTGAAGCATGCCCTGGCTGGTGTAGCTCAGTGGATTGAGCTTGGGCTGGGAACCAAAGGGTCACCAGCTCGATTCCCAGTCAGGGCACATGCCTGGGTTGCAGGCCAGATCCCCAGTGGGGGACACATGAGAGGCAACTCCACATTGATGTTTATCTCCCTCTTTTTCTCCCTTCCTTCCCCTTTCTCTGAAAATAAGTAAATAAAATCTTTAAAAAACAAAAACAAAAACAAAAAAATTTTGAAGCAAAAAAATGTGGTAAAGTATTTAATAACATAAATAACATAGGCCACCCCCCACAGCGAGCCAGGTAAGCTACATTCGGTTTATAAGACACACCCCCATTTTCCTCCCAAATTGGGGGGTGCATCTTATAGTTCAAAAATACTGTGTGTGTGTGTATGTGTGTGTGTGTGTAGAGAGAGAGAAAGAGAGAGATGTATTATAGGAATTGGCTCATACGAACGTAGAGGCTGAGAAGTACCTCAGTTTGCTGTCTGTCTGTGAGCTGGAGAACCAGGACAGCCTGTGACATGACTTAGTCCAAGCCTGAAGGCCTGAGAACCAGGAACCTGTCCAAGAACATGGGAGATGGATGTCTCAGCTCTGGCGGAGCGCCCGTGCCCCTTCCTCTCCCTTTATGTTCCGGCTTTCCGTAGATGGGATCATGCACACCTGCTGAGGTGTGGGCCGTCTTCTTCACTCAGTCTGCCGTTCAAATGCTAATCTCTTCCAGAAACACCCTCACTGTTTACCTGCTGTCTGGGCATCCGTCAGCCCAGTCAAGTTGACACATAAAATTAATCATCACAAGTCCATCTCTTGTCAACCTGGTACCCATACCCACCTCCTTAAACCACAAATAAAGATAATAAGGAGTTTCCAGTTCCACCCAATGTGATAAAACTATCCTGTCTGTGACCAAAGTCACACTAATTCCTTCTCCAGAAGACGAAGTCAAGTCCTTGAGTGACATTTACTCCTTTCTTAAACCTTAGCGGGGTCTAGTTTTCCATGAGTCCTGAATCCCTCCTTTTCTAACATTTACATCATTTTCCCAACTCTGGCCTTTCTTTGCTTCTCCCAGTCCCCATGATTCATATTAATCCTAATCACAAGTGGGCTCACAATTGCAAATTCTTGTCACATAGAATCTGATTTGTTCACGACATCTGGGCACTGATTTGGGGTTGGGCAGAGAGAGGTAAGCGCTGCTGGGAGAGATGCCAACAGTATTCGGAACTGACGCTCCACAGCAAGCACATCAGCCACATTCTTACTGGCAAGCATCTTGTGAATGGTTTTGCAGTTCTTTCAATGGCTCTGTGAGCCAACCAGTATTCTTAATAAATGTCTCCCCACCTTCTCTGCCCACCCCCGATCTGAGCCACCATCATCTCTCACCTGAGTTCTTGCAAAAGCCTTCTAAGGAGTCTTCCTGCTTCCATGCTGCCCCTTTTAAATCAGTTTTCAAAAGAAGAGCTAGAGTAATTGTGATAAAACCCTGACTTTTTTCTTCACTACCCACATTCTAGGACATGGGTAATGTTCTTTGGGCAAGTCGGGCACAAATATGACTCAGGGCTTGTACACTTGCCATTTCCACTGCCTGGAACAGTCTTCCCTGAGGTGCCCAGAGGGTTTACTCTCCACGCTCTCCTCCGGTATTTACTCAGATGACAGCTTTTCTGTGACCAACATGATAAAAACTGACATATCCCCTCAATATTCCTAGTCCCCTTCTCTGCTTTTCTTTCTGCTTGTTGTCTAGAACAAAGTTCAAGTGGACAGACATTTTTTTCAGAAATTTTTTCTCTTTTCTTCGCTATTATATGCTCAGTGTCTACTGTATTATAAACATCCAATAAATATATGTTGAACCAATCAATTGATCAATCTACTGTTAATTTCAATATAATTCAGTGTTTCTTTAAGGTTTAATGCAAGTTTATTATTTTTGTTTTCTTAATTATATTTTATTGATTATGTTCTAATTTTTCCCTCTTTGCCCCCCTCCATCCAGCACATCCACTCCCTCAGGCAATCCCCCCACCATTGTTCATGTCCATGGGTCATGCATAGGTTCTTTGGCCACTCCCTGTCCTATACTGTACTTTGCATGCCCATGGCTATTCTGTAACTACCTGTTTGTACTTCTTAATCCCCTCACCTCTTCAGTCATTCTCCCACACTCCCTCCATCTGGCAATTATCAAAATGCTCTCTGTATCCATAATTCTGTCTCTGTTCTTGTTTGCTTCGTTTGGTTTTTAGTTTCAGTTGTTGACAGATTTGTATTTATTGCCATTTTATTATTCATAGTTTTGATCTTTTTCATTTTTTAATTTTATTTTATTATTTTATTTTTTAATATTTTATTGTTGTTCTATTACAGTTGTCTACGTTTACCTCCCACCACTCCCCCCGACCCCAGCCAAACCCACCTCCCTCCCTTGCTTCCAACCCCCTTGGTTTTGTCCAGGTATCCTTTATACCTGTTCCTGAAAACCCTTCCCCACCTTCCCCCATTTATCCCCCCTCCCACCTCCCCTCTGGTTACTGTCAGATTGTTCTTAATTTCAATGTCTCTGGTTATATTTTTCTTAAATAAGTCCCTTTAACATTTCATATAGTAATGGTTTGCTGGTGATGAACTCTTTTAGTTTTTTCTTGTCTGGGAAGCTCTTTATCTGCCCTTCGATTCCAAATGACAGCTTTTCTGTGTAGAGCAATCTTGGCTGTAGGTCCCTGCTTTTCATGACTTTGAATACTTCTTGCTATTCCCTTCTAGTCTGCAAAGTTTCTTTTGAGAAATCAGCTGACAGTCCCATGGGAATTCCCCTATAGGTAACTCACTTCTTTTCTCTTGCTGTTTTTAAGATTCTCTCTTATGGTGTGTCTTGCAGTGGACCTCTTTGCATCCATCTTCTTAGGGACTCTCTGCGCTTCCTGGACTTGCATATCTATTTCCTTCACTGAATTAGGAAACTTTTCTTTCATTAGTTTTTTCAAATTCCTAGATTTCTAATTCCTTTGTTCTTTCTCTTCTCCTTCTGACACCCCTATGGTGTGATTGTTGGACCTCTTGAAGTTGTCCTAGAGGCTACTTATACTATCCTCATTTTTTGGATTCTTTTTTCTTCTTGTTGTTCTGGTTGGCTGTTTTTCACTTCCTTATGTTCCAAATCATTGAACTGTATCCACTCTACTATGTTTCAAATCACTGGCTGTATCCACTCTACTATTATTTCACTGTAAACTGTTCTTTATTTCAATTAGTGTATCCTTTGTCTCTGGCTGGATCTTTTTTATGCTGCTGAGATCCTCACTAAGTTCTTTGAGTATCCTTAACCAGTGTTTTGAACTTGCATCTGATAGATTGCTTATCTCCATTTTGTTCTTTTTTAGGAGTTTTGATCTGTTTTTTTATTTGAGCCATCTTTCTTTGTCTCTTCATTTTGACAGACTCCCTATGTTTGTTTCTATGTTTTAGGTAGAGCTGCCTCCCTGTCTTTGTCGTGTGGCCTAATGTAATAGGTGTCCTGTAGGGCCCAGTGTCATAGCCTCCCCAGTCACTGCACTTCTGCCCCGCCTTCCAGTCTGGATGGATGTGGTTTCTTTAGTTGCATGTTGTCAGACTTCCATTCAGCTTAGTTTCTGACTGTCCTGAGTGATGGTTGTTCTTTATTTAAGTTGTAATTTTGATGTGGTTGTGCGAGGAGGAGAGCCACATTTACCTAGGCTGCCATCTTGACTGGAAGTCTAATTCAGTGTTTTATCAAGTATTCATGAGGATTAGATCAGGAACAGCAAGGAAAAATTAAGTGCTTTAATAATCACTGACACTATCAAAAGCCAGATGGATAATATCCTGGCTTGAGAGCTTACACTTGGCAATCAGAGATGGATACAAACCCCCACCTCTACCACTTTCTGGCCATATTACGGAAGGAATGTTAGTTAATCTCCCTGCATCTGAGATTTTTTAACTGTAAAATGTGGTTGATATATATCTTGGATTATTGAAAGGGTTGACTACAATACGCATGAAAAATGCTTAACACAGCGTGTGACACATAATTAGTGTTTATAAGCATCATTATCATCATAATAACCATAGTATTAGTACGATAAGAAAATGCATAGATTACTTCTTTGGAATTCTTTGTTCTTGTTTATGTACCTGACCCAGTCAGCCCAAATGTATCTGAACTGAATGTATGAGACACTGCACTTCTTTCAATTTACATTTTAAAAATACGTAAGAAAGCGAGAGACTGTTCTATATCTTGATGGTGGTGGTGACATGGCCATATGCATCTGTCAGAACTCACAGGCTTGTACACTGAAAAGGGTGAATGTTATTGTATGTAAGTTATGACATTTCAAAATCATAAATGGGAACATCATTGTAAATATATGGAACCAATCATAGTAGTCAGAATTAATTACTTGCTTCCTCCCAATGAGGAGCAAAACTACAAAAGGAAAATCTACTGACCTCGGAGGTAGGGCATTTCCCACTCAATGCATGGGAGACACAAAATGACTCTGCTTTCCTAATTCCAGGTAAAAACAGTTATTTCAAAACAAAACAAAACAAAATAATGTTCCAGCATTGCAGGGAAACTGACTGACCCTCTTGTCTCTCTCTTATACTAAGAGAAAGGAGTAGTTATAAGCCTTGATCCAAATATATGAAATAACCTTATTATAATACATGTATAATTTTATACTTCCTAATACTTTTGATGCAAATTCAAATTAATCTAAAAATAGCTCTTAAATGTAATAACTCAGAAACTTTTATGGTTATATGCTAAAGAACATGTTCACATTTTTACTATTCTTTTGATAAATTAATGTCTAGACTTTAATGATATTGCCAGGCCTAATGAAATTTAAGCAAATATGTATCAATGAGTAGAACAGAGAAGAAACATGCTGTTTTAAAATATATGTTTATAGTGAAATGACCAGTTTCCTCAAACATGAAAACAGCAATAGTTTCCAGTGTGGCAACATATAATGTGGTCAACAGGGAACAGAAAAATCCAACCCTTTCTTTTTAAAAGAGATTTTTAAAGAGATTACATTTCAAAGTAAACTTCCACTTAATTCATTTATTATTAAGTTTTCCTCAATGTTTGCTGGCGCTGACTGGCTGCCGTATAAAAGACGAACAAATGAAAAAGCAGTTAAAAATTCTTTGCTTAAAGCTCATAACCAAACTTCTGTAGAAAAATTGCTCATTAGTATGTACTTTACAAGAAAATCAACAATTGGTATTTTTTAATCCCTGATTAAGGGCTCAAGCCAAAAGTACTCAGAGATTTAGCTAGACAAGCTAAACAGTTACAGCAGAAACGAGGCCCCTTTGAACTGAACGGGAACAGCTGTCTGTGGCGTCTAGACCGTAAATGACACTGTATTTCAAAAGCAAAATGCTAAGCGGGTAGGTATTTCCAGGGTCTAAGATAGAAGCGCAAAATGAAATCATTTCTCTGTAAGCTGTTGGAGTTCCCCAGGTATTTCTTAACACCTGTCTCAGGGAAATAGTTTCTGGTGAAACGGTGCAAGGATTCAAATCAAGCAATAAGGCCACTATGTCATGGGCTTGGTTTCCTAAACATATTAATGTGCAGGGTGGTAACTGGCAAGAGTAGATTTTTTTTCCCTAGAGAAAGTAGTCCAAATGAACCTTAGTAAAAGGCACATGGTAAACTGGAGAGAGCTGGTAGTTAGAATTATGGAAGACGTGCAGTTCACTTTTCCGTTGTAACAACTATGTGTAAGCACCGGGTGAAGTGTAATTTTTATTTTTCAAACCACTGAGATTAATACAAAACAGAGCAGCATAAGGACCATCCCTGTGATGAGAAAACTCCACCTGAGGGACTGGTTAGCGATGGGGCCAGTGTCGCAGAGAGCTTCGAGGCAAGCCACACTCTGCTGTGGAGCGGGGATGATTTAAAACAGTTTGAGAGGCAGCTGTGGATGAGATTATTTTCCTAATTTTCCTTTCTGTGAGTTAGTAATTGGCATAGAAAAATGCAACTGATTTCTGGATATTCATTTTCTGTCCTGCTAGACTTTGCTGAATTCATTTATCAGTCCCAGGAGTTTCTTGGTGGAATCTTTGGGGTTCTCTATGTATTATGTCATCTGCCAATAAAGACAGCGTTACTTCTTCCTTTCCAATGTGGATATTTTTTATTTCTCCTTCTTGTCTGATTGCAGGGCTAGGACTTCCAGCACTATGTCGAATAACAGTGGTAAAAGCGGGCATCCCTGTCTTGTTCCCAATCTTTAGGGGAATGCTGGGAGTTTGGGCATGTGGCACATGGTGCTGGCAGTGGGTTTATCATATATGGACTTTATTATGTTTAGGTATGTTTCTCTATCCCCACTTTGCTGAGAGTTTTTATCATAAACGGGCACTGGATTTTATCAAATGCCTTCTTTGCATCTATTGCTAGGATCGTGTGGTTTTTATCCTTCATTTCATTTATATGGTGAATCAAATTTATTGATTTGCTAATGTTGTACCAACCTCGCATTCCCAGAATAAATGTCACTTGATCATGGTGTGTAATCTTTTTGATGCATCGCTGTATTCAGTTCGCTAATATTTTGTTGAGGATTTTAGCACCTATGTTCATCAGGGATATTGGCCTATAATTTTCCTTTTTTGTAGTATCTTTTTCTGGTTTTGGAATTAGAATAATGCTGGCCTTATAAAATGAGCTTGAGAGCCTTCCTTCCTCTTTAATTTTTTGAATAGTTTGAGAAGGAAAGGTGTTTTTTTAAAAAAATTTTTGTGTACCTATAAATTTCTTTTTTTTAATTGTAGTTGTTGTTCAAGTACAGTTTTCTGTCTTTTACTCCCATCCCATTCCACCCGGCCCCCCAGGGCAAAGGTGTCAATTCTTCTCAGAATGTTTGGTAAAGTTCACCTGTGGTGCTATCCAGTCCAAGGCTTTTGTTTCTTGGAAGTTTTTTGTTTACCGCTTCAATTTCACTAGATGTAGTCTGTCTATTCAGATTCTCTGATTCTTCCTGATTTAGTTTTAGAAGATTGTATGTTTCTAGGAATTTATCCATTTAGTTCAGGTTGTCCAATTTGTGGGCATATAGTTAGTTGTTCATAATATTTTCTTACAATCATTTGTATTTCTTTGGTGTCAGTTGTTATTTCTCCTCTTTCATTTCTGATTTTATTCATTTGGTTCCTCTCTTTTTCTTTCTTGATAAGTCTGTTTACAAGCAACATTTTTATTTCCTGGACAGGAAGACAGCTATTGACTCTAAAGTGCAGATTCTATTTTCATAAATATGTTCCAAGTAAGAAAAGGACCTTTAATTAGTATGCATGCTAAATCCCAATTAAATAAAATCTTCACTGACCCTTAAATGTAGCACCAGGACATGCACAAACTTACAAAATTAAATATTTTACACATAAAAAAATAAAATAAAACCATTTCAAAGCAAACATGACACATCCATATAAAAGCAGAGGTAGGGTCTTCACAGACCTTGTGGGATCTTACTCTCTGCAGCATGAAACACTCACCTGAAAGTTGGGTGTTGTGACTGTACTGGTCTCCACCAATTATAAGAGATAGAGTGAATTTGCACAAAGTTCAAAGCAAATAAATTCAGATAATTAAAGAGCTAGAGAACACGCCTATGGGCAAAGGAGCTGGAACTGCCTCGTTGAGTTCCCTCAGGGCAGGGGTTTTGCATCCTGTTGCTTCTGCATCCTTCGGAACAGGGAGTGCAGTATAGCTGACGTACAACCTGGATAGAAACCTGTTGGCTGGCCTAGGGGAAAAAGTGAAAAGAATGGCATGATAACAGTCTTCAGATATGTGAAGGGTTGTAATTTAAAACAATGGTAACCAGCTGTCTTTGCATCTACTCAGTAAACTTGGCAAAAATAGAAGACAAAAACTCATCAGGATAGGTTACGGTTTATCTCTAGGGTAACCTGCCTGTTCCAGTATGCCCAGGACTTTCCCAGTTTTAGTAATGGAAGTCCTGTCCCAAGAGACCCATAACTCATGGGCAAACTGGGACAATGGGTCATCTGACATTGCAAATGTCTGAACAGGAGAGATTCTTATCTGACTGGGAGTTAAGTGAATC
>PVKM010018877.1:0-24697 GCA_004027735.1 Carollia perspicillata | reverse complement strand
CACACATATAAGTTCTTTGGCTTCCACATTTCTTGTACTATTCTTAACCTCCCCCTATATTGTACCTACCATTTATGCTTCTTATTCCCCCTGTACCTTTGCCCTCATCCCCCCATCCCCTCCCCACTGATAACCCTCCATGTGATCTCCATTTCTGTGATTCTGTTCCTGTTCTTGTTGTGCACATAGCTGGTGCGCTGCTTTGTTTTTCTTTTTGTTTTTTTTTAGGTTTGGTTTTTGATGGTTGTTTGTTGTCATTTTACTGTTCATAGTTTTTATCTTCTTTTTCTTAGATAAGTCCCTTTAACATTTCATATCATAAGGGCTTGGTGATGATGAACTCCTTTAACTTGACCTCAACTGGGAAGCAGTTTATCTGCCATTCCATTCTAAGTCATAGCTCTGCTGGATAGAGTAATCTTGGATGTATGTCCTTACATTTCATGACTTGGAATACTTCTTCCCAGCCCCTTCTTGCCTGCAAGGTTTCTTTTGAGAAATCAGCTGATAGCCTTATGGGAACTCCTTTGTAGGTAACTGTCTCCTTTTCTCTTGCTGCTTGTAAGATTCTCTCCTTATCTTTAATCTTGGGGAATGTGATTATGATGTGCCTTGGTGTGTGCTTCCTTGGGTCCAACTTCTTTGGGACTGTCTGAACTTCCTGGACTTCCTAGAAGTCTGTTTCCTTTGCCAGACTGGGGAAGTTGTGCTTCATTATGTTTTCAAATAAGTTTTTGATTTCTTGCTCTTCCTTTTCTCCTGTTGGCACCTCTATGATTCAGATGTTGGAATGTTTAAAGTTGTCCCAGAGGTTCTTAAGCCTCTCCTCATTTTTTTGAATTCTTCTTTCTTCGTTCTGTTCTGATAGGATGTTTATTTCTTCCTTCTGGTCAAACCATTGATTTGAGTCCTGGTTTCCTTCCCATTACTGTTGGTTCCCTATACATTTTCCTTTATTTCACTTTTCATAGCCTTCACTTCTTCCTCTACACCCAAACATTTCTGTGAGCATCCTGATTACCAGTGTTTTGAACTGTGTATCTGATAGGTTGTCTATCTCTTCATCACTTAGTTGTATTTTTTCTGGAGCTTTGATCTGTTATTTCATTTGGGCCATTCTTTTTTTGTTTTTTTTGTCTCCTTGAACCTGTTACATAGTAGGGGGTGGAGCCTTATGTATTGACCAGGGCAGGGCAACCCAGGTGGTTGTTTGTGGTGCTGTATGTGGGGGAGGGGTCCAAGAGGGAACATTGCTTCTTGCTAAGCTTTCAGCAGCTTTCAGTCACTTCCTCAGCCACCCACAAGCAAACTGGGCTCTTCCAGTGCTGAATCCCAGGTGGGTGGGTTTGTGTATGTTCTAGAACCCTTTGGGTCTCTCCAATGAATGCTCCTGTGAGGCTGGGAGTTTCTCCCCCTGCCACAACCCCTACAGGTTTTTTCAGTCACAGGTTTTAAGGCTTTGTTCCCCCACACTGGATTCCTGGGTTGTGCAGCCTATCTTGCTCCCCAGGTGTTATTCCTGGTTTATCCACACACAAATATGGGACTGCCTAGTCCACAAGCTGCCACCTTGCCAGTGAGTCTTCTCCACCTGGCTGCCTGTCTTTGCCCCTCCTACTGGTCAGGATGAATGTTGTTTTAACTACTTGGTTGTTGGACTTCCATACAGTTAGATTTTCTGGCAATTCGGGTTTTTTTAATTTTTTAAATTTGTGGTTGTCCTTCTTTTGGTTGTGCAAGGAGGCACAGTATATCTACCTATACCTTCATATTGGCTGAAAGTCCATTTCCTGGATTTTCTTATTTGAGTACCTTTTCCAATACTATTTTCAATGTGGGTTTTTGGTGTCTAACCTTTTGAGACCTTATATGCCTGAAAATATTTTCATTATACCCTTACATTTAAATAAAATTTAGCTGGATATAAATCTAGGCTCAAAGTTCTCTTGTATTTTCAATATTTTAAAAATGTTACCATTGTCTTCTTGGCAATAAGAGCACTTGAAAAGTCTGAGATCCTGATGAGTTTTGTTTCATTAGCTCTCTCTAGAAACTTCTAGAATTTTATGTTTGCCTGTAAAAACTTTAGTTTCACTATAATATTACCAGGGTTAGTTTCTTCTTATTGCTGTAGTTTGGTACTGTGTAAGTAAATATGAGGTCTTTCCTCTTCTCTTAAAGATTTTATTTATTTATTTTTAGAGAAAGGGGAAGGGAGGGAGAATGAGAGGGAGGAAACGTTGATGTGTGAGAGATACATTGATCATGTGCCTGTCACACGCCCCAAACCAGGGACTTGGCCCACAACCCAGGTGCATGCCCTAACTGGTTCACAGGCCGGCATTCAACCCACTGAGCCACACCAGCTATGGCTTTCCTCTTTAATTCTGGGAAGTTTATCTCCACTTCTTTAAATAGTTCTTCTTGTCTATTTTATTTTTTCCTCTTCCTGACACTTCTATTATCTGTAAGTTGAAATTTGTATTCCAATTCAATCTTCTTTATCTTTTATTTTATATATTATTTTTGTTTATTCTTCCCTGCTTCATTCTCAGAGAGCTCCATCTTTCTGCTCACTAATTTGTTTCTTAGCCATGTCAACTCTATCTATCTTACGTGTTGTGTTATCTGTACTATTACATATTTTTCATGCCTAGTATTTCCTCTTGACTTTTATGATTTCTGTATCAGTTATTTATTATTTTAATATTTGTTAACCATCAGATTTAACATACTTGCTTCTGATGGCATCTGTAATCCAGGTGGTTCTTTTCTTTTGAAGTAGTTGTACTTTGAGATGTCTCATTACTTTGGCCTGTGAATGTGTAATTACACAGTCTCTGATGACATCAGCTATTCTGTCTGAACATTTGGTATGGAAGAAAGCCAAAGGGCAAAGCCCACGCTGGGTCAACATCCAGTGAGATCAAGGAGAGGGGAAGAGATAACCCTAGGGTGAAGAGTTCCAAGCACCAGATTACCATAATTAATTGCTCAGGTTGGATATCATGCCACCAAGAAATTCTTCAAGTCAGGGTCCTACCATGACGCCTACCCCCTTCTATCCTTATAGAAGCAGCCTTAAGAAGGAGGTACTCCTAGCTAATAATTCACTAGCCTTAAAAGCTGGCGGGAGTTGGGAGATGGGAGTAAGTAAATGATCAAGGTCAGTCAATCCTCACCAGTTCTCCACACTCTAGCTTCCCTTCTTCCCTGATTGTTATCCTTGAGGACACTTATACCAGCAGCCTGAACCTCTGTTGACAATCTCCATAGAAGTCACTTGCCCTTCAGATATACACACACACACAGAGCACAGTTTAAAACAGGATTAACTGTCCTTGGGGATTTCCTGTTTTGTTTTTCTTATTTCCCATTATTTCCTAGTTTCATGATGGTTTTCTTCTGTAGTTCCTACAAGATTGATCTTGGGGTCAGCAGCCAGCCCATGATTATTCTCTATCTTGTCGAAATTGGAATTTTACGTAGGTTTATATTAGACAAAACTGTGAAACAAGTATCCCCTAGGACCTTAGTTGTACCAGGACGAACCAAGATTCAAAATCTCCATTATAATACTTACCTACCTGAGCCCATCATCAGCCTAAGATTTCTGTGCTATTCCTTGCCTTCTTGGAATTCCATTAATTGATGTTTATCTTTTCCCTATGCAAATACCTAATTAACCCAAGTATGAAGGTATGGGAAAAAATTAGAATAGCAGAGGGGAAGGAGGCCTAGAGACTCTCATCAGGTAACCAAAGTGCGTTTTGATAGTGGCTTTTGGAAGACTATCATATTTGCTTTATTTAATCCAAAGGAATAAGGCTTTGTAGAAAGGAAGTGGGAAGTTGCTGGAAGAAACATTTAGACAAATATAATCTTTCTGCTTTCAAATTTCACTGTGTGGAATCAGACATTTATATAATGTTATAATTACTATTAATGCTCATAAGCTAACAACAGTGATAAGTCGGCATTTCCCCTTCCAAGTCCAATGGGTCAAAACGCACTTCATGATGTAGTATCTATGGGACCTATGTAATACAGTCCTAGCACACCCCTTCTGCCCTTCCTTTTACCTTCACTGTTGTTGTTCACTTGGAACATTTTCAGCTTCTTCCTACCTCAAGATATTCTGAAATCTTTTTACTTTCACTGGTAAGGCTCTCCCCACATCTTATCCCTTTGCTTACTCCTACTGATTTCTCAGATCTCACCTGAAATGTCACTTCCATGGGAAAACTTCCTGACTCCCACCCTCCAGACTAGATCAGGACCCCACGTTATACAATCTCATAGCACGCAGTACTTTTGAGTATTTACCATAACTACATTTAACTAATGAACCACGCAAGGAAGAAGGGGGTTGGTATAATATACTAGCAAGCAGAAAACAAAGCATTTTAATTCATTTTTAGAACAAACATATTGAAAATGTGTTATGTTCCACACATTTTGCTAAGTAGGAATACAGTAGGGGAAGAGGCAGGCAACTCCTCTTCACTTTAATCACCCATTCTTGAGAACTTATCATCACCTAAAACAACATCTAACTCAAATATACCAGCACAGACATGACACCTTCTCAAGATCTTTTATGCCCCTGCTCTCATCTTTCTCCCTACTCTTGAGCCTT
This sequence comes from Carollia perspicillata, assembly GCA_004027735.1. Taxonomy (NCBI): domain Eukaryota; kingdom Metazoa; phylum Chordata; class Mammalia; order Chiroptera; family Phyllostomidae; genus Carollia; species Carollia perspicillata. Next base: position 20,058 of record PVKM010018877.1, on the reverse strand, counting down.
CCATTTTCCTGTCAGTCTCCTTGCCCCTTCTTATTCTTACCTCTTCCTTATCCAGACTACATGGTACTTGCTTTCAGTAATTTTCTTCCCAAACCCTCAACTCCCTTTCCCCTTTGACATTCCATAGAGTCCACCCAGCAAACCCCCACCTTGTATCAGCGTGATAACCAGCCTACCAAACATTTTTGCAAAAGTCCCATGACCATGTACAATGGTATTTCTACCAATTCATAGTTTTCCTGCCTTAGTTGAACCTTCTTGGAGCTTCTTATTGCTCAGCAAGTTTTCCATGTGTCCTAATCAATTTCGTCTCCCATTCTCATAGCAGATTTTCAAACCTTCACAACTCAGCTAAAGCCTCCTATGCCTCCACTCTCACACTGTGGACAACCTGCTTCCCACTTCACAGAATAAACTGATGCCAAGGGTGAACTTCCTGTACTGCACGTTTCCAGCTTACCTGCAGCCAAAGCTGCCCTTGCTTCCTTCCTCCATCCACACCAAAGTAAAGGAGGCATCTCACCTCCTGACTAGAGTCCCTTGTAGTCTAGATTTTATGCTCTCTACAGATGATTTCTGAGTATCTTTATTTCAATCTTTCCCTCTTCTAGCTCTTTTCAAAAATGCTCAACTATCTGTCAATTAAAACACACATACACAGAGACCTCTCTTGATGCTATATCCCCTTCTATCTTCAGGACTTCATTGAAAACTTTCTTCAAAGAATAGTCTACACTCACTTTTCTTCATCTCTTCCCCCTCACTTGAGTTTGCCTTCTGCCCTGGGTATTCTGAACTCCTCTGCAAAGATTGTTAATTATCTCTCCATGCCTAAATCTTTTCAACTAATTCTTTTCATCTTTATCTTGCTTGACATCTTTTCAGTGATTGAAAGTACTCCCTCCTTCTTTATATTTTCCCCCTTTAAACTTTGTTTTCTCTTGATTTTTAAAAATATTTTCCCCTTTCCATTCTACTTTTATTTCACTGGCCTCTCTTCCTTGGTAGGGAGGGAATGCTTCTCTTTATTTACCCACTTCTGTGAATGCTGAACAAATGCTATAGGATTCTGTCTTTTTCACTTTTGTGGGGGGTATAGGAGAAAGTGGGGAGTTATTTATTGGCTTTTTTTTTGTATTTATTACCTTTAGGCCAGTGAACTAAGCAAATAAATATATTCCTCAGTCTTGGAAACCAAAAATAAATGCAAAATTTAAAATAATTTTATAGTTACAAATACAAGAAATTTAAGTTCAATAAACACTTAACCAATCTAAAAGTGTCTGCTAAAACTGGGTTAAAATTCAGTCACCAAAACTGGATATAATTACATAAAAACTGAAATTTACATATTCAGAGCTCCCAAAATATATCTATAGAACCAAAAGAACAGGTCCACAGGTCCACTAGTAAATTAGTAGCTAATAAGGTTTCAGTTTTCCTAATATAACACACTTTCCAAGACTGAAGATTAGAAAAAAATGACTATTTACTTACTTGTAATGTTCATTCCATTCAGAGTTGAGTCACAATGGCAAAAATTCAATACCATGCCTCCCATGAATCTGTGGATTCAACCTCCTGAGCTGTAACAGACTCCTAGATTAGTAGAAGGTAATAAATAGCCAAAATGTCATCTTCTCTGTTGATAGTCCCACTGCCACCCACATCGTTGACATCAACTTATCAGTACTATCAACCTCTAAATTTTCAGCTTAGATCTCTCCACCAAGCTCTACAATTGTGTATCCAGAGCTTGTAAATGGCAATGCAGAAATTTCATTCCTAGCACAATTCATTTTGTTCTAGCACACAGATATAAGATATATTGATTTCTAGTTAGTTAATAGTCTTTCACAATATCTTTATATGTATTAATGTTGGGAACTGCCCTGCCTGGTTTCAGGAGCTGTAACCACCCCCCTGCCCCCAGTGGCTAAGGCTAAGTGAGTGAACTTCAGACCATAAGCCACTAAGGAGACAAAGCTTATCTCCCTGGCAGGGGCACCACCTCTGCTCCTTTACTTCACCCTGCCTGGCCCCCAATGCTTGATCAGTTAGCCAATGACAGGTAAGATTCCTCAAGGAAGGGACGACCTAAGACAGGCATGATCACGGGGGGCCCAGGGAAGGACTTGGGGGCTACAGAAAAGGGGTGATGGACCATCGCCCCTTGGCTTTGACATAGCCTGAGTCCTCATTCTTTCTGCAAGAAGTCTCCTAAGCTCTTGGCTGTTCCCCTGCCTGACTTAAACCTGAAACAATGCTGGTGATAGGTGCAGCCCTGTGCTGGAAAGGGCAGGTTCCCTAGGGTGATCAGGCCTAAAAAAGAATATGTAAAATCCTGTGAAACCTGCTTTGTTTAGAATACTCTCGATTAAATAAGGGTCCAAGCAGGAAGTGAGTTTGTTCCTCAAAGTTTTATGACCATTTAGTTATCTGATCCTGACTCAAAATAGGCCCTCAGAGTTCTATGTATGTTATCTATCATTTGATCCTTACTGCCTGATAATGATTAATGAGCTTTACGTATACACCCTGTATTCCTGTGCAAATTAAACCCAATAAAAGTCTATCAAGGCAAGGGTCAGGGTGCTCTCCCCTTGAGAGAGTGGCCGCACCATCCCTTTCCTCCACAGGACTCAGTAGTCCATGTGAATGTCTCGTCTCATCTATAATGCCGCAGACACTGCAGGCCGGTGTCCATGTCATATTAGAGAAATAAGTACTAAATGTCTCAATAAAATATATTAAATGCTCTCTGAGGGTTGGGTCTATATTTCACCCACTTTTTATGGTCAGTGCCCAGCAGAGTGAATGGCACGTGCCAGGCTCTCAGTAATTGATTGCATTTGTTCACCTCTATCAAAAACCTGCAAGCAATCTTCAACATCTCTCCCATATCACATCACTGCCACAGATGGAATCCATTGTTTCAGCAGCTTCCTAACAAGCTGCAATTTCAGAATTTCTCTTTGGTGGGAGGGGGCGAGGCGGGGGAGGCTTAGAAGCAGCAGTCTGACTAGACGGGGAAGGAGAAGACTTCCATGACATGGTGCCATATATCTTTCTGTTTTGTCTGTGGACACCATTATTCAGTTTCGATGATCACAACTGACGGCAGTTACTTGAGTACATCATGACTCTTCATATCTTTACAACCATTGTTCATGCTGTTTCCTCTTCAAATGCTCATAAAGTCTTTTTTCACCTGACTAACTCTTATTACACTTTTATAACTCCACTCAAGTTTCATGTTTTAGAAGCCTCTAATGTGAACCTTTAAATTGAGTTAATAGCCTCTCCTCTGAGATCCCTGTGGAAACCTCTTATCTGAGCTCTCACCAGTTTAAACGATAAGTATTTGTTTATTTGTCTATCCTCCTCACAATAATCCTCTGACGTAGGTGCCATTATTAGCACTATTTAAGAGATAAGAAATTGAGACAGAGAAAGATAAAGCAACTTTCCTAAGGTCACCAGCTAGTAAGTGACAGAGCCACAGCTCACACCTAAGCAGTCAGACTGTGGAGCTCCCACTCTAAACCTTCAATTCTCAAAGACAGGGGCTGTGCCTTGCTCATGTTTGCATCCCTGCGGTCTACCATGGTTCCCAGCACATGAATGCAATAAATGAAAAACAAAACTGCATTTTGCAGTCTGCTAAAAAGTTTAGGAATTTCAAAAAAGACTAAGATCTTACCCAAAAAAGCTCACGACCCAGTGGAGTTGGGGTAGATTAGTAGAATACCCCAGTATTATAAAGAAATGAACTAAAGAGAAAGTAACTGAGAGTCAAGTACCTTATGTTGTACGTTGAAACACTGGTATCACATACCCTCTTTAACACCTTATCTCTGCATCATAGACATAGAATCTTCCTGGAACTCATAGTTATGTGAAAGATCAGATCAAATTAAATGAGCATTAACCAATAAATTGTTGAAGTCAACCTGGCTGATGTCTAATGGCAAACTTTAAAATCTGGCCTAGGTTTTGCCCTATTTACCAGTATACCAATCTAGTCATGAAACTATAATGAGCCACACTCTTGTACTAAGTGAGATGATAAAAAAAATAATGACTGCAATAAAGATACAGAAGGTGTGCTGCTGGAATTTGCAGGTGGCTCAGAGAACTAAAGATTAGTTCACGTGGTAGACAGCAGAGTGAAGAATCAAAATGATTCTATTATCTGGAACAATGAGCAAAATCAACCATGTAATATTTTAACTATCAAAATTTCCACTTATAAAAGAAAATGATAATAGTAATTGTTATTTTGAAAGACCCAGGGGTTTTAGTGGGCCTTAATCTTAACCATCTGCTGTGGCTTCTAAGAAGAAAATTAGCACAATTTTTTTGGCTGAATTAAAATGAGTGAAGCGTCTGAATCAAAGGAGGGACTGGTCAATGGCCAGTATTCAGCACTCCTTAGACTACATCCGGGCCACTGTGTTCAGCTGGGAGAACAATACTTTAAGAAAGCTTCTGACAAACCAGAAACCAAATAAACACACACAAAAAAGGGTAGAGAACTAGAAACAGCCAGCTTGACAGTGAATTTGAGAACGTCGTTCTTGGAGAACTGAAGAAAGAATATGACGTAGGTGTGCGTCTACTTATTTGTAATGTCTTGCACCAGGGAAAACAACTAAAGCTATAGACAAGTGTCAGAAAGAAGCAGATGTGAAGTCAGTCTGAGGAAGCATTTTCCCGTGATATGAACTGTCTCACGTATACTGCACGTGAGATGGGTAATGAAGCGTAGAGCTTCATCTTCACAAGTCAAACAAGGCTTGACACCATCTGTCAAATGTCTAGAGATTCCTCTGTCAGATGGGAAGATGAAGTCATATGACACTAAGATCCCTTTGAAATTTAAGATCCTAAGAAAATCTGTCATCTGGGAAGAGATTCCAAAATTTTGAAATTATTTTCAAAGTCTAGAGAGGGTCATATGTTCTTCATTTAAAGAAGGTCCACCACAACTAAAACTAAATGTAAAAAAATTAAAACCAGGGCATGGTTACCCATTCTTTATAAGAACTAAAGAAAGTTTTCTTTAAATTTCCTTAATCCTGTAGTTATTTTCATAATAGTATCTTAAACACAGTGGCATCCACATGATCATTAACTTGATAGATTAGTGCGTGTTTCAGGAGTACCTATATATAATAATACAAAGAAGCACTTGTAAGTGGTGTGAGTCTGTGATTTTGATTCTCTCATGTACTTTCTACCTTTTGTAATATAAAAAGCAATGTATTCATTCTACCTTTGTAACCTGTTTTTTTGTTTTCCTAAGCAAAGTCACCTAATAAAGAGTTCACCAGTATTCAATTTGAACTAAATCTAAATCCAGGTCTAAGACTCCTTGTGTATTTACTTTCATTCAGTCCGAAAATGATAAAAATGTAAAAATGTACACATTATTCATGATCAAGGAAGCATATGGTACATACTTGTTTTTCAAGTTCATGGGCTTTCTGCTTCAGCAGAGTATGTATAGCACTGTGAGCCATGAGGTTTTCTTGACTCACATTTCAAATTACTCTTTCATTACCTCTTTGGTAACTATTCTCTTCATTTCACACTTTTGTTCTAAGTCCATTTTATTCTAAGTATGCTATAGAATTAATTGTTACATCAATCTCTTGTAATCTTCCTTAATTATTTCCATGTGTATACCCTTTCGCCTTTTGAAGTGTTATCTTAACATTTTTAAATCAATGGCAAACAGCATTATATTTACAGCATTAGCTGGGTGTGTTACATTTTAAAGGTCAAGCAAATACGAAATCTGGTGACTGCAGCACTCACCTCAATGACACTAAAACCGAGATGAAAAAGATGGAAATTGTATGAAGTCTCTCTTTTCTTCTCCTTCTCCCTCTTATCTTTTATTCTTTGTCCTGAGGGTAGTCATGATGATGATGGTGGCATGTATATAAATGCCTGGGGAGGGGCGGGGGAGAAAGAGGAAAGAAGAACAACAATAAGGAGAGAGAGTAGAGGAAAGCAGGAATCGGATGATACAACTGTTAAAATGTATTTAGCTAACATTTAATTAAAGCAAAAGCACAGAAGAGACATACAGGGTTGGAACTGGAGAGCGAGAAATAGATCTTTTGGATTGATTCACAGATTCCAAGTTTGCAATACTCTAACAGTCCATATGTATTTCTTCAGAATTACATTTACAACCTACCGTAATACTCAGTGGCACACACACTGCATTTCCAAGTAGGCAAGGTATATTTAAGGTACAGACCCTACCACATTTCCCCATTCTCTGGTCTCCCTTTCTCTAAACTCAAAACTCCGCAGACTCACATTGAACTCTGGTGTGCCAAAAATATTTTGGTCCTCCCTGCCATTTCCTTCATTCTGGCTCCAAATCAAATCTTACTCCCAGATTATACAAGTAGGTAGTTGGCCTGGTTAACTGAGAACAATAATCAGATAGAAATGAGTCTTAATTTCTGTTCAAAAGACATACTTTAAAGAAGGGGGTAGTTAGCTCTAGTGGGTCTCTGTGTGCATTTTCTGGTTTTTGTACGTAGCTTTCCTCAGAATTCCAAAAGAACCCCCAGAGCAATTAAAACACATTAATCTAACAGGCAAAACATATACGGGAACACTTTTTTAAACTGAGGTACATATGTAAGTTCTTTCCAGTCTAGTCAGATGAACCCTAATTATACTGCTGCCATCAATCCAGAAATATCATCAGTTTTAATGCCTCCCACCACTTCCCTCCTCACTTTTGCAAAAAACATAACTCAGAGTAGAATAAGGTATTGCTTGGGGAAGTGAAGGGCAGAAACAGTGAGCATAGAGGGCTCAACAGCCAGTAGATCTTAAAACAAAGAATATAAAACAAAGCAAAAAATAAAATGTAGATTCTTTTAAAAATTTTGTTGTGTTATAATCCATTTCTATCATTATTCATTCATGATGTTCAAGTTGTCCCACACTTACTAAGTGGAGGTACGTTCAAGCTAGCTCCTATTTCCTTTTTTTCCAGAAATAATTACTGTTTATTATTAATTTTGATATATCCTTTTAATCTTTTTTCTAGACTATGTGTTTATATATTTTTTTTCAGTTACAGTTTACATTCAATATTATTTTGTATTAGTATCAGGTGTACAGCAAAATCGTTAGACAATCATATACTTTACAAAGTGCTCCTTCTGATACTTCCAGTATCCCACTGGCACAATTCATTACAACATTATTAACTATATTCTTATGCTGTACTTCATATCCCCATGTCCCATTTCCTTTTGACATGCCCTCATCATTCTTTGAAAACCTTGCTTTCTTGCACAAGATCTTTCAAGGGCATTTAATACTTTCCCTTTCTCTGACTTGGAATCAGCCATTTCTCCAAAGAGTTTGATTCCGTTTGATGGAGAATGGCAATTAGAAACCAAGATCTGGAGGCACGTAATATATTTCAAAATATTAAGTAACACTGTAACTGTTTCCTTGGGTCACCTTATGGAAGACTGTTGTGATGTGCACTCCTAACTCTAGCTAGCATCACCTGAGTGACCTTGGCAATTCCCTTTATTCCCTCGAGCTTGCTTCCTCAACTGAAAAGAAATTGGAATTGGTAAGTACTTATTTCTTAACCTTTTCGGGGTTAACGACAAGTTTGGGAATCTGATTTAAAACAAAACAAAACTATAGCCCCAACTCCCCAGAGACAAGCTCAAGGAAGCAAAAATTTACATACGTTTTCGAGGGGTTGAGGCTTCGAACCCAGCTGAGGTTATAGATCCCTGCATTAGGCTCTCTAGGGTCTCTTCAACGCTTTCTGTTCATCTATAAGCGACCGTGATGCTGTCAGAATGATTCCTCAGAAATATCAAACAGTGGAGAGATTTTTATAGAAACAAAATGGAAAAGGGATACAAAGAAAGGAGCCTGTGAGCAATGCATTGCTCAGCCACAGTCCTCTGCCGGTGTCAAATTTAGGACACCTTTATAGACTCAGGTGAGAGGTTTTGGCGGGAAATTCCAGGGATTGGGCGGAGATCGCCGGAGCCCGGGAAGGAGACCGCAAACAGACCCCGGTCGCTGCACCCATGCGCTCCGTCCACCAGGGCTCGCTCTTGGCCTTCCGCTGGGAGGCCGAGGTACTGGGAAGGCCGGGGTCACCCCCGCCCTCGGCAGCGGCCAGCGGCTGGCAGAGTGTAGACAGCCGGAGCCCGGAAAGAACGCGAAGTTCGGGCCCCGCCCGTCTTCCCTTATTGCCTCCCTCCCGCCGCGACGTCGGCGCTGCTCCGATCGCCATGGTGACCAATCTAGGCCCGGTCCCGCCCCCGCCCCCTGCCGCGGCCCCCTGACGTCGGTGCACGTCAGCAACGGCGCGCGCCTGGCTGGGCCCTGCGGAGCTGGAGGGACGAAGCGGAGGAGCTTCCCCGGCGGCATTCGCCCGAGCCCCAGCGCGCTGCCCGCCCGCCAGCCCGCGCTCCAGTCCGCCGTGTCTAGCAGCGGGGCCCAGCATGGTCATGGCGGATGGCCCGAGGCACTTGCAGCGCGGGCCGGTCCGGGTGGGGTTCTACGACATCGAGGGCACGCTGGGCAAGGGCAACTTCGCGGTGGTGAAGCTGGGGCGGCACCGGATCACCAAGACGGAGGTGCGGCCCGGGGCTCGGCTGGAGCCGTCCGAGGCGAGGGTTCGGGAGAGGAACTGGTTACCGAGAGGGGCGGCTGCAGCGGGGAGACCGGAGAGGCCGGGTCACTAGCTGAAGCGAGAGGGCCTGGGACTGTGAGGACCCAGAAGGTGCAGGAGATGGGTGAGCTCCGAGGGGGTTGGGGCCCGGTCACTTGGACCCGGGTGTCGTCGGATTGGAAGCTCGACCAGCCGGGGCTTTGCCTTTCCTGCGCCACCCTCGGTGGCCACGCGGAATTTCGTCCAGAGCCTTCCACCCTGGCCGTGACCTGGTCTGTGGCCTCCGGTCGGGAGCCTAAGTTCCGCGTCTTCCCTGCGTTCAGCTGGGGGTGGGGTAGGAGGGGAAGTCTCGGTACTCCTGAGCTGCGCGGTGAGAGACGTCGCCAGCCTCTTGGTGGGGACAGCCCGCGCTCGGACTCCGGAGGTGGGGCATCGCGTGTTCCCCTGACCTCGGCGCTCCCCACGGCCCCACGAGGAAGGGACCCCCATGCCCGAGAATACGCGGACGGCCTCTGTCCATCTTATCTCCCTCCTTTCGCCCCACAGTGTTTCTGATTTGGTGTCAGGCTAGCTTGATCTCGTGCCTGAGGCATTTTCATGTAACACTCCAGACAATGGAACTGGTTAAAATGGTCATCTAAGCATTTGCACGGTTGGTGGGCTGGTCTTTCTTATCCTGGGTTGTCCCTTTACCAGGTGTGCCTTCTGGCTGTGAAGACGTGTTCCTTAACCCGCAGCAGATCATGCTCTGTACTCTTAAAGCCCTCAACTGCTCCCCGACGGTTATTTCGGCATCTCCCACTCCTTTGCACATTCTAATGCACGGCACATATTTTCTCACAAGTCTCCGTTCTTACGTACCCACCCCCAACCCTTTCCTTCCACTGCCTCAAGCTGCCCTCCTCAGGGTCTCTTTCTTTTAGACGTACAATTAAATACTTCAGAAAAAAAAAAAACAGTAGAAACAAAACCATTATTTAGAATAAAACCTTGTGTTTGTTTACATACTCTATTCTGCGTCTTTGTAGTTGTTCTTGAATTGCATTCTTTTTCAGTTTGTTTTTTCCAGTTTTCAACCTTTTCAGTTTTTCCTTGTATTCATGTGGATGTACTCAAGTTGGAATGTGGAATAACATAGGGCTTTTTTACTTTCCAGAAGAGTAGTGTATGGTGAAAGGCATTTTAAAGTTCGAGTGATTTTCATAGCTGTTATTCTTACAAGTTTTGCTTAACTTTGTTTTGTGGAGCCCATTTCCAAAAAGAAGGGGTGTATGTTGTTGTGGCATCTTCATTTTTCCCGCTCCCTCACTAATCCTGAGGTAACCCAAATAGGACATTTTTTAGCATCAGGACCAAGATCACAGGTTTCTTCTCAACAGATTTTTCAGTGTTGGCAATTTAGGTTGTTTGTAATGCTAAATAATGTGATATAATGAGACTATTTAACCTGATCCCAGCATTTTTTTTAAATGAAGAAATTGGTTCCATTCTTCCCAGGAACCATGGCCTAATGATACCACATTTCCCCTTAAATTATGTGAAAAAGAAGGCATTTTTAACGTGTATTTTTATATGGGTCTTTGCTTAGTGACTGTGTAAGAATCAAACAAATTGCATGTTACAGAGAGCTCCTACAGAACTTTGGAGATCTGTAGATATAGATAAATATGTGAAATGGTTGAATTCCAAACCTGTCATTTTGTAACATTTTTTTCTCATCAGCTCTATCAGTATTGGTAGCAAGATTTGATTAAGTCAGCTTTATTTTTAGGTGAAATTTAAGTAATACATTATCTACTTAAGTACTGCTTAAGTGGAGTTACTAGTGACTGACACTTTCTGTTGAGCTTGACAGTTCAAAAGATGTCCGTTTTAAGCTGGTATTTCTTGTAGAGCTAGGGGGCACTGTGGAGTAGTATCGTGGTTTGGCTATCAGGTGGAGATCAACTTGTAATTGAAGGCACAGATCAGATGATGAAAGCACCCAGATCCTGAATTGTATGTGTAGCATATGTGTCTAAAATCTTAAAAGCTAAATTTCTAGTCCACAGAGTCCATCTCCTTTGTGCTTTTCTAAAGGTTCCCATAAGATATAAAAATAAATGGTGTGGCCCTGGCCAGTGTGGCTCCGTTGGTTGGCGCGTCCTCCTGTAACAAAAAGGTTGCTGGTTTAATTCCCAGTCAGGGCACATACCTAGGTTGAGGGTTTGCTCCCTGCTTTGGGCACAGAAGGCAATCAATTGATTCTTCTCTCTCTCTCATTGATATTTCTCTCTCTCTCCCTTCCTCTCTCTAAAGGCAATTTTTTTTAAGTCTTCAGGTGAGGATAAAAAAAATTAAGTGTGCATTTAACATAGGTGAATGTGTTTGTGGTAATTTGGTGTGATTTGGAAGTAGTAAGGTGGAAATATTAAAGGTGAGTGAAATTGCAACATAATTTAAGGAAGAGAAAACTTCCTGTAGACTTCAAGTTTTGTAAAGTTGCTGTGAACTTTTATGATAATTCGCACTTAGAATTGTTGACCTAGGGCACAGATACAAGTGTTTCTTAAAGTATACTATTTGTTGTTAATAAGCGTTTTTTAAAACAAATATTTGTTCATTCACTGTATTTTTAGGTCTTTAATAAATACAACAACTACTTCAAATATAAATAAAATGTCTAGTGGAAACTTTCAGGTTTTTAAAGATTATTTTAGGTTCTCATTGCTGAACACCGTACAGTAATTACAGTGAAAACAATGTACGAAGAACAATATCAGCAAAATACCATTCTGTTACTGCTTATAAAAGATTCTTCGATATAGTGTACTTTAACGTCACTATGTTTTTGTGTTTTAAAACTTATAGGTCTTTTATTCCCAAATTTGCAACCAAGGCAAATTTTAGGGCTTAGGTTAAACATCAATGTCATGAATAATTGTACCCTTTTATTTTTAATGGACTCTTCTCCATCTCTTGTTCTGTGTCATTCAAAAATAATGTTTTCTACAGAGTTTGGGAGATCCAAGACTGTTTGCCTTTGAGGAAAAAATAATTAGTAGATAAAAGAGATGTTCATTTTGGTTTAATCTATCAAACAGTTGAATATTAAGAAATATAAGTATGTCATAACCTGAAGCAGTATTCTCATGTTAGACCTCTGTAAATTTTGCACACAAAAGGGAAGGCAGGTAGTGGTAAATCCAGCTTTCTAATACAATACTTCATAAAAGCTTTGTAATATTGGTTTGCGGTTTATGAATTAGAGTAGCTAATTTTATAAAATTAGTATAATGGGAAATGAATAAAAGCATTTAGATTGTTAAACTATTTTAGGCAATAGTGGTTGCTAGTTTGCTGTGCTATAAGTGTCCTTGAGTAGAGTTTTCTTTTATAGTACTGTATCAGCAAAGAATGTTTTCCTTTGATTATATGGCTAATTTTTTTTGTCTGTTAAATAAAATTTCAGAAAAGTCATTTGTGCTCTTAAACTTTCTTGTTTTCTGACTATTAAAGAGATATAGTCAATGTGGAAAATAAATAAAGAATAGTACACAAAAATGTACATGTATAATTTCTTCACCAATAGGAATAAATCGTTCTTAACATTACTGCATATTTCCCTCTAGTTATCTTTTTTAATGCATTTTTCCCACAGATGTGATCATATAAATATACTTATATAACTTGTGTCTCTTTTTCCACTTACAGCCTGAGCATTTTGCTTATTATATGTAACTTTATAAAACATTTTTAATAGCTTCAGTGTTATACCTTACAGATGAATCCCATTTTACTTAACAGTTTCCTTATTATTGAACATTTTATAGTTTCTAGTGTTGACTTACAATAAATGTCAGTGAATCATTTTTATGTATATAACTCTTTGTCTGCATTTTAAATTTTTTCAGGGAGGAGGAATTAGGGGTAAATTCCTAGAAGGAAAATTACCAAGTGAAAAAGTTACTTTTATACTAAAGGGCAAAATGTTTTTATCAAATTTACCATGTTTATTGAGAAATTTTAAAGTATAGATAAATGAAGAGAATCACCCATAATATCACTACGCAGAGATAACTATCATTAGCTATTTTCAGACCTTCGACCAATAATTGAGTTTTCCTCAGCACCATGCCTCTGTTACTTAGCTAAAGAACTCGTAAACATGTGGTTCATGGAATCTTAAAGATACTTCACAGAGGTTCTGAAAATTACCTTATTAAAATGGCACCTAGGTGCTGGCTGCTTACTTATCCTTAAGAGAACCTGGAATGCAAAACTGATAGCAAGAACATTCTGAACACTGCTTTTGTTCGCTGAAAAGCTTTCTGTTTGCATTTGGGGGCTTTTATAGTTAGGCATAACTCTTTAACTACTATCTTAAAATGTAAATACTTTTAAAGCTTTCCAAATAAAGTATCAAAGTTACATTTTGGGGGCAACAGTAGAAACAAGCAAAGGGTATATTATGCCCTGATTGCAATATTTCTTGAAGAAGAGAACTTATTTTTTAATACAATTGAATTTTACATTTTTACTTTAAATTTTGACTCCTCTTTGTAACCTTGGTATTAATCTTGTGCTGTGACGTAGTCTAGATTTCTGTACTATGTGCAACAGAAGGGTTTGCTACCAAATAAGTTACTTGCCAATACTTGTATCTAGGCCTGTTTATGATCTTTGTTGAAATAAAGGTTTTACTTATTCTGGAATACATATGCTTTATTCAGAATTATTCTCTAAGTGTCTCGGCACCCAGGCAAGTAATATTTGGCAAATTATTCTGTTCAAAGTGCTCTGTTCTTTCAGAGGAGTTAGGGGAGACAAACATGCAAAATAAGAGTTGTGTAAATGTTTATATTCTGTAGAAATTTTAAACTTTAACAGAGTTTAATGTGTTCTGATTTTAATTCCACTGGGAAATTCTATCTGAGGATCAGGCAATTAAGAAAACATTTTTTTGGAAATACTAAAACTGGCCTGGATTCTTGGATTCACATGATGACCTTTGATTTATGACCCACTACTGATGACAGATTCATTTCCTTGGAGCCAAATGGATTCCAGAAATTCATTAAGATATTTTTCTTTCCTCTTTAGTGTACTTAGTACTTCTTCGACCTCCCACCTCCATATTTTTCATACGTTATTTATGTAAAAGTGCCTTTAAACAGAACATTTGTGGAGAATGTGTTTTCATCCTTCAAACAGAAACAGTGCGTGAATGCAGTTTGAGATTGTTAAATGAATGAAGACAGTTTACATGTGAGAGTGTCATCAGAAATACGTGTTTTAAAAAACATTTAAAAATGTTTTAAACAGGTTAAGAGATTAATCTTGGAAGAATTAAACTACAAAATGATGCTAAAATTTGTTTTGAGTTCTTTAAAATAATCATAATATTTATGTGTTTTTCCTCAAGTTACAAAAGGAATTGTAGACATTGCTTATTTATTGTAGACATTGTTGAAAAACTCAAAAAAATAAACATTCTTCATTCCACCATCTAGACCAAGAGATAATTCAGTCCGTATCCTCTTAATTATGCACATATATTCTATATACAGATAATAAAATCAGGGTCATCAATATATATAATCTGTGTTTTTTAGTTAATGTGTTAGTAACATTTCCCAAAGTTTTAAATAAACTGCCCAAAGCATGGTTAAATACTATCCTTGTATAAAACTATCTGTGTTATAGTTATCAATTTCCTGTTGTTGAACATTGAGATTACTTCTCTTGTTTCTCTTTCAAAAATAATATTTCAGAGGGCATTCTTGTATATACATGTTTGTGAACCTATCTTATTATTTTCTTAGTGTATTACCATAGTAATAGAAATTCTAGGTCAAGAAGTATGCGCTGCCCTGACTTGTATCGCCCAGTGGGTTGGACCTTGTCCTGCAAACTGAGATGTCTTTGGTTTGATTCCAGTCTGGGCTCATGCCTGGGTTGCGTGCCTGGGTTGTGGGCCAGGTCCCTGGTAGGGGGTCCAAGAGGCAGCTGATCAGTGTTTCTCTGGCACATTTATGTTTCTCTCCCTCTCTTTCTCCCTCCCCTTTAAAATAATCTCCTTCCCCTCTCTCAGTCGATCAATGGATCAATGTATGTATGTCCTTACATCCATATCTTATGGCATGACATCCCAAATTATCCTCCAAAAAAAGAGCACGTATTAATTTTCACTGGGAAGAATGCATATTTTCCAATAATATGATTTTTAAATCTTTTCTAGTTTGATGGAATAAAATAATATATTCTAATTTGCATTTCTTTGATTATTTTGATTACACAGCTTCATGTGATAATTACATTTCTTTCGTGAACTGCTTGTTCTTCAGCCCTTGTTTTTTTTAGTCCTCACCCAAGGATACATTTATTGATTTTCAGAGAGAGAGGAAGGGGTGGGGAGAGAGACATTGATGTAAGAGAAACAGTGATTGGTTACCTCCCATACCTACCCCAACTTAGGGTTGAAAGTAGTAGTGTAGGTGTGTGGCCTGACCAGGGATCAGCCTGCAACCTTTTGGTGCACAGGGCAATGCTCCAACCAGCTGAGCCACCTGGCCAGGGCTGGCCCATTTTTTAATTGAGCTGTCCTTTTTGTAGATTTGTTTAAATAAATTTCAAGTAGGAGATTATTTATACTCATTTCTTTTATAGTCGTAAAAGTTCTCAGTTCCATTTTTATGCATATAAAAGTATGCTAACATTTACCTTTACTCCAATTGGTTTCACTTACCACTATAATAATCACATTAAATCTTAGTGAGGATTTGTTTTACTATATAAATTTGTAAAAATCAAATTTTAAATTGGAAAAAAAGGTCTAATTTATTTATTCCTAAAGGGTAGGTAATTCGAGAACTCCATGTCATTTTTACTACTGACGTTTACTGCTTTCAGAAACCCTTTCATTGTAAACTGCTCAATCACATTCACTTTTCAATCAAATGTTCTGATTCCCCACATGATTTGACATAAACTTTAAAAGTGTGTGTATTTTTTATCTACCAAAATCTAATTGTATGGTAAGGATAAGTCTACTGGGTCCTTCAGACTGACAGTGTAGAGTTAGTAGTAAATAACACTGAAGCAGATACACTGTGAGAAAGCAAACATGTTAATCCCGTCTGATTGGTTACCAGAAGACTAGCTGTTACTGAGTAACCTCAAAACCACTTTTGTATGTGTGGTTTCTTTAAGATTAGTATTTCTTTAATGAAAAGTGAAATAATTGTTTCTATAATGCTTCAAAAAAGGAAATATTACCATTAAATTATGTTTTGAAAAATGAAAATATTCTTTTTATCTATCACCTTACCACTATTCGATTTCTGCTTTTACATTTAATCCTTGGTCTTCTGTGCAGACCTGTATTTTACATAGTTGTTATTTTATATGTATTGTTTTTTATTTAACATTATTGAAAACATTTCTATGTGTATAGTCTTAACTAATATTTAAGTCTTATCCCCATTTAATAGAGAATTCAGAAAATATGAAAATGACTGATATTTCACAGATGGAGAAATTAGCATATTTGATAAACATAATAACTATTTTCCATTTTTCTCATTAGAAAAGTATTCATGCTCATTGAAGAAAAATGCACAGAAAAATATAATACAAAATATATAAGAATTTCACCCACTGATAGCATTTCATTATATTTGTATCTAGTTTTTTCTGGTCTTTTTCTTGTGTGAAGACTGTGTTGATATCCTATTTTTAATTTAACATTTTAGCATAAGCATTTTTCTATATTATTAAAAGAAACCATTTTAATACCTATATAAAACTTAACATAATTTATGTAATTATTCCTGTTACTGTTTCCATTTTTAATATTGTAGATAACACTCTATTGAATATATTTACACAAAAATATTTATTATTATTTAGATTATTTCTTTCAAATAATTATCAGTCTACGGCCATACCACCCTTAATGTGCCTGATCTCATCAAATAGCTATCAGAAGCAGAATCCTTAGGTTAAATGGGATGGATGATTTTTAAGGTTCTTGGTATTATCAAATTGCCTTCCAGAAAAATTATAACTCATTTTATATAACTAGCAGCAACACATAAATGTGACCATCCTGTTGATCCTTAGCTCACAAGGGTGTTTATTTTTTAATCTTTATAAATACTATAAGTGAAAATAGCATCTTTTGAGATATAATTGACATATTAGGTATTTTGTGTTTAATTCACATTTTCCTATTTCTGAGGTTACAATATTCAGTGTTGCTACTTTACATGGGATTTAGTTTGATGGTATTCATTTTATCCAGTGTACCCTCCAAATTTGCATAGGAAACTTTTCTTTCGAACCCTCATGGAAATAATATTAATTTTTCTATCTCCAGTAATTTCACTGAAGGTTGTTTTAAAGATAATGCATGCATAATTGGGATTTAGAAAGTTGAGTAATTTAGATGAATAACAACAAAAAATGGGTCCTTCAGTTTACAGAGTCCCTTGCTTGACTTTGTTACTACCATGCAGATTTTGTCTTCGGAACTATGTTTGGAATTAAGAGATGCAGAGAGTAAATTCCCACAAATCTTAAGTTCATAGTTAACTCCAAAATGAACTATTGGAATACAATTCTTTTGTGAGTTGGGACTTTTGTACCCCATTGAGGAAATCCCAAAATGCAGAACTTGTTGATGGAATTTGTTTTCCAAAATGTGTTCTGTTTGTTCTCACAGAGCTATTAAGTTCCTTCAGGATAAGGAGTAGATCGCATTTTTGTATCCCAGGCATAGTCCTGTGCACACAACAGGTGTTCAGTAAATGTTTGAATGATTGACTCTTTCAATAGTGAAAAAAATTGAACTTGAAGTTAGAAGGCCTGCAGTGTTTTTCCATTAATTCACTTCAACTTTAGGACTTTTGTTGTAAATTACGTAGTATCTTTGAAACTCAGTTTCATCAACTCATGGGTGTATGCTTGTTACATTTACTCTACAAAATTGAGAAACAAATGAGATAAACTTTGTTAAAATATGCTAAAGTATTTCGTTAAATAGTGATGAGCAGTTGTGAAGGTCACCATATGTCTGAGAAGTACTTGGTAAAGAGTCCCATTGTTAAGAAATTACCTGGGAGAGTATGGCAGGGACTGCTGGCTGATCACCCAAAATCCATTGTTTCCTCTTCTTCCTGGATCTACAACTGGACCGTTTCTTGGCCCCTCTGGCATTTAGGTGTGGTCATGTGACTGAGTTCTTATTAACGGAGTAAACAAACTGTGTGCCATAAAAACCTCTTATGAGGGGTCCTCCAAGTTTTCTGTTTTTCTGGAATGGAGACAACCTTCAGGTTAACCCTGGAAGCCACCCGTTAAAGGTAGCAGGCCTCCTGGAATCTTGTGTGCCTTCATGGAGGAGGGCCACTTACTAACTTTTTGCATATCCAGTTTTGCTCCCTGAGCAAGAAATAAACTGTTGGATCTGAATCATTACTTTGGGGGACTTAATCCTACTATTATAAGCAAGGAGCATGCTAACATATGTTTTTTTTTTTCTTTAGTGCTTTACCTTTTCCTAATCTTATAGCAGCCTTACAAACAAGGGGTAACACGATACAAATATAAATATATAGACTTGTGGCCCATATATATGCAGTCTGTGACCCAAGGGGAAATTGAGAAGAGAATTACGTTTTGTCATTTGAGATATTTTTGGCTAAGTTAAATGAGGTTTATAACTTGCTAAAATTTAATTAGATCATTTATGTATTTTTCGCTTTTTTTAATTATTTGAAGGCAAGGGTCCAAAAGCATATAAAAGAAGCTATCTCTTGATAATACCTTGCTTTGATTGGTATTTACTATCCAGACTTTTTCTTCAACATTAAACATGATACTCAATATTTTATTATATATAATTCAAATTTTCTTCATGACGGTAATCATGCTGCAATTTTAAAAACCATGATTCTTTTCACTCCAGTTCTTTTTCTGTCTATTAGATGGTTGTGACCCATTTTGTTTTTAAAGCTTTTTTGGTGGAGAGGGGTAACTGGTGGCTGGATGCACTCCAGAGATTGTAGGGCAACACATTTTCCTCCAAGTATGCCCATGGGGAGCTTCCTAAGGAATATTGAGGGGATTCAAGTACACACTTATCTTTTTATCTACCAACTTTTACCCAAAGTACATGAAAATACTGTGCTCAGGTGATAATGGCTGCTCTTTTCTAGAAAAGTTTAGTGCTTTTTACTTTCTAGAATATTTTGATTACAGAAGCAAAATACTAACAAACATAACCAAAATAGCCACCATAAAGCCCATGCACATTACTGCCCAGCAAAGAAGCTATGCCCTTTCTTCTTAGGCAAAATTTTAATTTTATCCATTATATTTAGTAATCTGATTTCTTCAGGAACTTGAGTTCTTCTGTATGTTGCAGTTAATTCAATCAGGAAACAAGCTGTGACAGCAAATTAGAAATAGAGAAAAGTAAGAAATAAACCTCACAGTAGAGGTAATAATAGCAAAGGACAGAGTAGCCATAAGGAAAGAATTAAAAAGTAATTGTATTGCATTGGCCCTAAGATGGCTCTAGTAACACTTACTTGTCTTTAACTTCATTCAAAAACAATTTTGTTAGATTGTATTGTGACAGCTGTCATATCAGCATGAATTTTTAAAAAAACATCAAAATGGGTGAATTTTTGCGTAGCCTTTTTAACATTAAAGATGGCAGAAAATAAGCAACGTTTTTAACATATTATGCTTTATTATTTCAAGAACGGTAAAAACAACTGAAATGCAAAGAAAAGCTTTGTGCAGTATGTGGAGAAGGTGTTGTAACGGATGGAACGTGTCAAAAGTGGTTTGTGATGTTTCATGCTGGAGATTTCTCACTGGACAAGGCTCCACAGTCAGGTAGACCAGTTGAAGTTGATAGCAGTCAAATGGAGATACTGATTGAGAGTAATCAACATTATACTACAGAGGAGATAGCTAACATATTCAGATTATCCAAATCAATAAAGTTATTGATGAAAATGAAAAATGAGTCTTTAATGGAAAAAACCATGTGGACTTTTTGGCCGACTTAATATAAACAGGAGTCTGAGGGAATTGAGAAGCTGAGCCCCGTTGTCTTGGATACCTTTTAAGAATCGTGAGCTATGACAGCATGTACAATAATTGATATTTAAAATTACCCTGAAACAACATGAAACTGAACTATGTTCAGAACACATACTTAAAATATGATGAAGTACATTTAAGAGACTATAATTAAATTTGGATGTTGTCTAATTATTTAAAGATTTAATTTAAATGAGATGGCTTCTTTTTCAACCAACTATCTAATAGTTTTTAAAAATTAGGTTCTCTTGGTTGCATGAAAGAAAATTACA
>PVKM010018876.1:0-18252 GCA_004027735.1 Carollia perspicillata | reverse complement strand
TATTTTGTGGATTCTGTGTGTGTATGTGTGTGTCTGTCTATTTGTGTGTGTATATAATGTGTATATGTGTTTCTTTTAAATACAGGGTTGTTTTTTTAATTTCTCACAGTTTTTGCTTTTTAGCCAAGTTAAATACAGCCCCATGTACAAAGACAAATAAATCTGTAGCAAGAAAATATGAAAGAGCAGTTGGCCCATGAGCACACAAAGGAATCAGCAAGTGTGAATATCCTGTCCAGGATGGTGCCTATAAAAGTCAGGAAATGATACACAAGGTAATAAAAGTTCAGAGTTAGTTACTGGAGCTTATAAAAACTTAGTATGCAATGTAATTCCTCCACTTCAATCAAACTTCTCTTACATTTTCTGGCATTTGAATGAAAATGATTTCTGGTTTTATTACATTTTTAAAATTCAGCTAGAAGTAATAAAGAAAGGTATTAAAGCACAAATTTGTGATGTGAATATAAAATGGCAGTTTGGTACTCAACACATTTCATACTCATTCTCACCTTCCATGGCCATGACCCCATTCACATTCATTCATTTGTTCATTCAATAAATATTCATTGAGTAGCCATAGGCAATATATAAACAAATAAGCACATATATGTTCCAATAAAGTTGCATTTATGGCCATTGAAATTTGAACTTAATAAAATTTTCACATATCAGAAAATATTATTCTTCTTGTGATTTTATCCCATCTCAAAAATGTAGAAACCATTTTTAGCTTATTTCTTGTACATTGACAGGCAGAGGATGAATTTGGCTCACAGACTATAGTTTGCTGACATCTTATTTAGAGAATGAGTTCTGTGAAAGGATGAGTAGGAGTTTTCCAAGCAAACAAATGCATTCTATGTTGGGGAAATAGCATTTGGCAAAGACATAAGTAGGTCAATATACATGAGTCCTTTGAAGAGCCATAAATAGCACTTAGAATCGGAGGGGTGAAAGGTATAAGGAAGCTTATTGAAAGATCCTATATGCCATACTGGGAATTTGTCCTTACTGAGTAGAAGTGGGGAACCATTTTGGAATTTGTAGCATAATGAGGTTTGCATTTTAGGAAGGTCACTCTAGCAGCAAGTTAAAAATGGATGAGAGTAGCCCAAGAGAAAAGAAAAGAAAATGACAAAATGATTTTGATAGTTCAGCAAAAGACACGCAGAATGTATTATCTATTAGTTCCATGTAATTCTATGTCCTTCACCCACACCCCCATACCATGTTCTTTATTGACTTAGGAACATTGTAGATAATATTCCTTTTTTTCTTAAGTTCATTTTTACTTCTTTTTTGTTACTTAATTCCATTTTATCTTTTAGGTTTCAGCTTTAATGCCACTTCTCCAGGAAAGCCTTCACCAAACCTTCACATTAGGATTTACAGCCTTGTGATGCACAAAAACAGGGCCTTATACATCTCTGTAGCAATGGTCACACCCAGGATATCTACTGAATGTCTGCCTGCTGCACTGGACTGTGAGCCACATGTCCACCATTATGTCCCCGTACCTACTTCAGAGTGGAAACTCAGTGTGTACTTGCTGTGGCCATGAGGTTAGAAGACAGGGTATATGCCAAGCAGAACTGACAGATTTTATGAGTAAATGATTTACATGGGATAACATAGGGATAAAGATAATTCCTAGATTTAGGTGAGAAAATTGTTGTTAGAATAAGGAGAGAGAATAGAGGGTAGAAGTCACATTCGAAGCAGTTGTGGAAATGTTGATTTTGAAGTACCTGTGCAACATCTGAGGAGACACAGCAAGAGACTTCTCTGCTTCCCACTGGGTTAACCCAGTCATTTTACCTTTGTACCAATGGTTTCAATAACCTATGCCCTGGCTCCTGTTTTGAATTCTTCCCATCAAACACGTACTAAGATGTAGAGCTCTTTCCTCAGAACATCACTTCTGTTATGTTATTCCCTGCTTTAGAAATTTGTAGAAGGCAAATCTGAAAGAATCCAAGCCCCTTCAATTAATTTCATGCCAATGTTTTGCCTTAGTTTCTTGACTCCCAAACACACATGTTCTTTAGTCAGACTGGTCATTTCATCTTCCTCCCATTTTCACCATTCACTTTCCTGTCTTTACTTGTTCTGGCCTTCTGTCTAGAATTCTCTTTTTTTGGCCAACCTTAAGGTCATCTTCCTCTAAAGGCCAATTTAATTTCCATGTCTTCCTAGATGCCCCTTTGAGGAGATTAAATATGTAATACCTTTCTTTGCATTGCCTTAACTGACATGGATTATTGCTCTGATAATAATGCCTTCCCATTGGGGGAGCCTAGTATGGTCTCATTTCATTTTGGCAATAGTTCTTCTGAGGTAGTTTTAATCACTTTTTTAAATATGAAGACTGAAATTTTGAAGGTTTAATTTTAAGGCCATGAAAGACTCAGCTGATAAATGGTAGCTCTGGGCCTGCCTATCTATAAAGCCCACGCTACTACTTTACTACATTGTAGTGTAAGACAAATTTTTTTTAATTAGGCTTATGAAATGTAGAGTTCTACCTTTAGACTCTTTCTCATAGAGTCCATCTAATTCGATGGGCTCAGGGTGTGGGAGCTCAGGATTTCAATGGCTCTTTCCAGCTGAGTGACCACAGGAAGTCATGGAGGCTTCTGTGACCTCTATATACTCCCCTGGAAAGTGAGAACCCAGGCTTTTTGAAAAAAAAAATAAAGATGACATGATCATGCAATAACACTTTGAAAATTTGTGAAGCAGTAGATATTTTACAAGTTTGGTGGTGTCATTAGAGGTCTCAAATACAATTTCAACACACACAAAAAAGTCAAAACTCAGATAAAATGAAGCTGAAGAGAATAAGAATTTGTCAAAGAAAGCAATTTAGGTACTTATTGAGGATCAGTTATCAGGGATAAGATAGATTCAGTGGATGATGTTTAAAAAGGTAAATATAACAGATGGTCCTCGCTCTCAAGAAACTTTCTTTCCAAGGCATATACCGTGCATGTATATCCTAATTATATAAATATTCATATATACAACATATAAAACTAAAATTTTGAATATGTGTACACACATGTATGTGAACGATATACTTATATATTTAATCTGCTTGCCTTAAATCTCTACCTTGGCAATTATCAACTGATTTTATTCTATTTTATAATTAACTCCTTACACATATGTTTTTCAGGATTGATTAATTATTGTAGTCCAAGCAAGCAACGTAGAACCTTGCTTACCAGTAATTAATCAATGTGGAAGGAAGGAAAAAAAATAGAAAGTGAGGGAAAAGGGAGAAATGAAAGGAGAGAGGGGAAAAAGAAGGCAGAGAGAAAGGGAGAAATAAGGGAAGAAAGAATCTAGGTCATCTTGGTAATATAGATTTTTTCCTGGACAATTTTCTCAATTAAGGAAAAATTTTAATTTTAGAGCCATAATGATCATCTGTTTACAAATCTTCCTCTTCCCTTGCACAAAGATTTTATTCCCAGGTCATCTTTCTTTCTTTGGCTTTTTTCACATTCTTTGTTCAGCCCATAGCCTTGTTGATTCATCACTTAAAGTCAAAGACTACAGTCTTTATTTAATCAAAATCTAAGTAAAAATATAATTCATTGAATGAATAATCATGAAAAGCACTACATAGTCAGTGAAATTTCAAGACATATTTCCCTGACTGTGAAGACTTTTTAATAAGGTTGGCAGATGCCCCCTAAACTTATAGTCTAGTAAAAAGAGGTGAGTAGCCCTGGCTGGTGTGATTCAGTGGATTGAGTGCTGGCCTGCAAACTAAGGGGTAGCTGGTTTGACTCCCAGTCAGGGCGCATGCCTGGATTGTGGGCCAGGCAGTCCCCAGTAGTAGATGTATGCCGGGCAACCACATATTGACGTTTCTCTCCCTCTCTTTCTCCTTCCCTTCCCCTCTGTCTAAAATAAATAAATAAAATATTTTTTAAAAAAAATAAGTGAGCTGTGGCATCAGGGTGTAGGTTTTCAAAGTCCCTGCCCAACTACTAGATCTGTGGCTTTAGCTGTGTCACTCACTGCTTACAAGACTCAATGTCTTGTTTATAAAAAGAGAGTAATAATTCCTATTCTGAAGAGAGTTGAGGGGAAATTAGAAATCATGCCCATAAAACACTTAGCATAATACCTGGCTCATAAAAGGAAATTTAAAAATGTTATACAAAAATGCATGAGATTTGTCAAATGAATATATAGATATTACAAATAATAAATTCCTTAGTAATTTCAAAAGATACATAATTGGCTATGAACAGTGCCTGAGATTGTAGTAAAGATATAATGACTATTGATCAATTAATTGAACAATGGATATTAAATGCATTCCCAAAACACATGAAGTTATTAATAAATATTATTTGATGATGATGTTCCTCTTGGCAAGATATTCACATCTGATTCATTCCAGTGGTAGAGGGCATGAAATAGTGATGCAATGTGATAATAAAAATGGCCAATTGTACTAAAAAGAAAAACAGTCTGGTGATCTTAGAAAAATACTACAAGCAGCCAAACATCGTGAATAATATCAAGAGAAAGTTCTTAAGAAATGGTTCTGTCTGTAGGTGTGGTTAAGTTATTGTGAAATAGCATAAATTCATAATGCATCATATTAGAAAGGTGGAGATAAACTAAAAAGTCAGCATAGGCATGATGGAAAGTGACATAATGGATGGGATGTTAAGCTAGAAGGACTAAAAGTAGCTTTTCTCATAGAAAAATAACCCCAGCTCCCTAGAAAGAGAAATACATGTTTTTCTATTTGCCTAGTTAGTTGTGTATACTTATTTTACTATGACTACCTGAGTACACACTGAAAATTAGTGACTCTGAACTCATAAAGAATTCTAGAAATCACCTTTCATTTATAAAATTACTTCCATAAAACACTTTACTGAATTCCTAAAGCATTTTTACTTCTCACTCAGACAATGGGTCCACCCAGTTTCTAAAATATTGAAAATCTTCTTTATCTTCCATAGCATTAGAAAGACTGATCCTATCCCTGTATAAAAGTATTCTTGTCCATGATGGTTTCCCTAGCATCCTTTCCACTTGGGTGCATTGGTCTTCATTTGTTAAATTGCCTGTGCTCACTGTGACCCTTTCCTATTACATCGCAAGCTATAGGACAGCTGAGCTTAAAACCCTGTCTTTAATTGAAAACCTAAACCTTTCAGGACTCTTTTTTTTTCTTTTCATGCTGAACAAGGCTGAATTACAGCAAAGGAATAAAACTGATCCTATTGCACATACTAGCTGTACTCCTTTGGTTTTGTACAAGTGCCCTCCGAATTCAACCATAGGATGTCAATGAACTGAGCACCCAAGCATATTTGTTAGAGCCAGGGCTTAGGCCACCTGAAAGTATCTGATATCTCTCTTTGGCGAGTTTGCACATTTTCTTACAAATAGAGCTACTTTTAAATCCTTCCACTATACAATGAGTTCATGTAGGGACAGACATTCCTTACTCAATACCATACCTTTTCGGAGACTTTAAAGGCTGGATATGCTTACCTTGTTCATAGGACTGATGGTATCAAATGTTGCTCTAAGATTCATTTATATTTATACAAGCCCTGGTATGATAACTTAAATACTTAAACCAATCTTTTGTGGTTTCTTTTCCTCCTGAACTACAAAGCCTATGACTTGTTATGCCATACTAAAACATAAAAAAAAAATCTATAGTCATATTACAGGCTTAGAATGTATGCTTAATAATGCATTCCTGGGAGCCTCAAAGGTTTAGCTTAGCTCTACCAATTGGTTTATAATTTCCCTCTCCTTTTCCCTCTCTTTCTTCCTTCCTCAAGTATGATACTTGCTTTGATTAATAGTCAGATATGGTTGATTTTTTAAAAAGGTTTGCAGTTTTTAATTTCCTCTTCCAATAAACATTTTATGTGCAGTTCTGCTCTGATATGTCCCTGAATTGTAAGAACTAAGGATTTTGGGTAGGATAGCAAAAATAGGAGAGGCATCTACTCTAGACAGTCACTTGTCTAAAATTTCTCCAGTACCCTGACAACAACACACTAGAATTAAGCAATAGTTTGATGTCACTGCCAATGGTTCCTATTACTTGATGGCAAGTTATCCATGAGAAATCCAAGTAACTGGTCCCAATTGGATCACCATCTGAGAAACATGTCTTCTGACATAGCATATTGGGTGCTGGAACAAGAACATGATGAAAAATCACAGGAAATATTAAATTCAGAAATTGAAATCTTTACAAGAATCCAAAACAATTGCTTGTAACAATAAGTCCTGTTGTTTACCTTTGGAACTAATATAAAGCACATTAATAATAATAAAAATAATAATACTTTTTAAAATAGTTATAATAATGACACTGAGTAAAATCTTGAAAGCTTACTTTTTGTCAGTCACCATGCTAAGTGCTTTCCATATATTATCTATCCCCTTTAAGGCCTTGGGCCAACCATATGAGATATTATCTCCATTTTACAGATAAGAAAACTAAAGAATTGAACATCTAATTAACAGCTGATTAAAGTATTACTAAGTAATTATGACAACAGAAATAGCAATAATAAACATTATTTTAAGGAGCTTAAAAAAATTACCTAATTTTGCTCTGGCTGGTGTAGCTCAGTGGATTGAGCATGGGCTGCAAACCAAGGGGTCCCCAGTTCAATTCCCATTCAGGGCACATGCCTGGGTTGAAGGCCAGGTCCCCAGTGGGGGCCACGTGAGAAGCAACCATACATTGATGTTTCTCTCCCTCTCTTTCTCCCTCCCTTCCTTCTCTCTAAAAATAAACAAATAAAAAAAACTCTAAAAAAATAAATAAATAAAATTTTACCTATTATGATCTTCACTAACAAGTGAATAAAATATGTCTACAATTAGAAACTTTACACGTGAAGAAATTAAGGCAGAGAAAGTTTAAATAAATTTCTAAAGGTTACTCAGCAAAGAAATGGTAGAGCTGGGATTTAGACCCACACACATGGCTTCATAATCTCCCCAGGAGCAAAGTATAAATAAATGTGGATATTGTTCATCAAAACCTAAATCATGGACACCTAAGATGGTAGAGGAATAAGTGGAAGCTACACTAACCTTGTCTCAGAACCAATCTAGAATTACAACTAAATTGTAGATAAATTATCCAGAATAACCAACTGAACACTAGCTGGAGAGAAGACTTCTAACAATGGACAGACAGAAGAAACCACATTACCACAATGAAACTGGTAGGGAGTGCAGAGGAGATGCCAGAGGGCTGACTAGGCTCCCATGGGTGGCAGCTGAAGTGCTGTACAGATATTTCAGCAGTGAGGGGGTCCCCCTGAAAAGTGTGGGGTCTAAACCCCAAGCTGCGCTCCCCAGTCTACAGCACCAAAGCCAGAAAGGAACTCAGAGAATATCCCACTTTGAAAAATAGCAGGGATTCTGTCTGCCAGGGAAAGACAGCCAGAGATACAAGCAGCCTCTTAAAGGAACAATATATGAAATTTTGTTTGTAAACACTTACCCTGGGCTCCAACAGAGGGAAGGCAAAGGCTACTGCAGCAAATGTTAAAGGGCTTGCTTTAACAAGAAGAAGAGAACAAAAAAACAAAACAAAAGAGACACTTGAGGAGAGTCTGAGGTAGGTGTCCCTGGGGAGAGAACTGAAGGAACAGATGCCAGGATCCCTGTGCTGAGTCATTCCCCAAACTGCAAAACCCACCTTTCTCAGGCAAAGCACTCTTCTCCAAGTGGCATCAGCATGAGAGGAAAGCAATAGCCCTGCCCACAGGAATTATTCTGCCCCACCCTGTGGAACTTAAGCTGAGCTGCTGAGTACATCTTGAGGCTATATCAGGGATTAGTTTAAACTCTGATAATTTAGCTGACCCTTCCCCAGGTCTGGTGCTGATAAAACCAGTCTTGGCACACACATGGCCTCATTCTTTCTGCACACACCCAGAACTAGCAGAGGGAGTCATATACTGTGGATTGCTGATAGCACCAAACAGGTGGCCCAGGACAAGACACAAGCAGTATTTGACAAAGGCCTACACCAGAGTCTTTGTAGACCTACCTAATAGATAGAAACAAATACAAAGAAGCATCCAAAATGGAAAGACAAATAATCAGACCCCAAATGAAAGAACAAGAGAAGTCTGCAAAGGAAGACCTAGATGAAATGGAAGCAAGCAATTTATGAGATAGAGAGTTTAAGATGATGATTATAAGGATACTCAACAGCATGAGAGAAGACATAGAGACCATTAAAAAAGGACCAGTTAGAAATAAAGAATGCAATATCTGAAATAAATAACACACTGGAAGGAATAAACAGTATGTTAAATAAACCAGAGGATCAAATCAGTGATTTGGAAGACAAAGTAGGAAAAAACACCAAGGCAGAGAAGAAAAAAGAAAAAAAGAAATTAAAAAATGTTAAGAAATATTTTGGACAACATGAAGTATAATAACATCCACATGATGGGAATACAAGAAGGAGAAGAGAGTGAGTAAGGTATAAAGAACCTATTTGAAGAAATAATGACCAAAAACTTCCCTAATTTGGTGAAGGAAAAAGAAGCTCAGAGAATCCCGAATAAATTAAACCAAAGAGTCCTTCACCCAGACACATAATAATTAAAATGTCAAGACTTAATAAAGATAAGAAGAGAATCCTGAAAGCCATATGAGAAAAGCAGGTCATTACATATGAGGAAGCACCAATTAGACTGTCATCTGATCACTCAACAGAAACATTTCAGGCCAGAGAGGAGTGGTGTGATATATCCAGGGTCATGAAAAGGCAGGACCTACAATCAAGGCTACTTTACCCAGCAAGACTATCATTTAAAATGGAGGAAAAAGGAGCTTCTGAGGAAAGAAAAAGCTAAAGAAGTTAATTAACATCAAACCAGTACTGCAGCAAATGTTAAAGGGCTTGCTTTAAGAAGAAGAAGAGAAAACAAAACAAAACAAAACAGAAAATAATGTAACAGTAAAATGACATTGAATACATATCTATTAATAATCACCTTAAATATAAATGGTTTAAATGCTACAACCAAAAAACATGGGGTAGCTGAGTGGATAAGAAAACAATATTTGTATATGTGCTGTCTCCCAGAGATCCACCTCAAATTGAAAGATACACAGAGACTAAAGTAAAGGGATAGAAAAAGATATTTCACACAAGTGGAAAGGGAAAACAACTGGGGTAGCAGTACTTGTATCTGACAAAACAGACTTTAACACCAAGGCTATAGTAAGAGACCAAGAAGGACACTACATAATGATAAAGGGAATAATCCAATAAGAGGATATAACCCTAGTAAATAGTTATCTAACATAGGAGCACCTAAATATGTAAAGAAAATCTTGACAGACATAAAAGGAGAGACTGACAAAAATACAGTCATAGTCAGAGACTGTAACACCCCATTGACTTCAATGGATAGATTTCTAAACAGAAAATCAACAAGAAGATAGCTAGATCTAATTACTTTAATTAGTTATCATCAGAGCCTTTCATCCCAAAGTAGCAGAACATACATAGTTTTCAAGTGTATGTGGCACATCACCTAGGATTAGACCACATGTTAGGACAGAAAACAAGTCTCAATAAATTAAGAAAGATTGAAATCATACCAAACATCTTCTCTGACCACAATGTTATGAAACAAGAAATCAATCACAAAAACACTGAAACACATGCAAAGACATGGAAACTAAACAACATGTTATTAAACAATGAATGTATCAGTGACAAGAGCAAGGAAGAAATCAAAAGATACCTTGAAATAAATAAAAATGAGGAAACAACAATCCAAAATCTTTGTGACACTGGGAAAGCAATTATAAGAGGGAAATTCATAGTGTTACAGGCCTATTTAAAAAAAAATAAGAAAAAGCTCAAATAAACAATCTAACTGTACACTTAAAGGACTTGAAAAAGAAAAACAAACAAAGCCCAAAGTGAGTAGAGGGAAGGAATTAATAAAGATCTGGGCAGAAATAAATAAAGACTCTTAAAAAATGATATAAAAGATCAGTGAATCCAAGATCTGGATCTTTGAAAAGATAAACAAGATTGCCAAACCTTAAACAGACTCATGAAGAAAAAAAAAGAGGACACCCAAATAAATAAAATCAGAGAAGAAAGAGGAAAAATAATGACTGCCACCAAAAAAATTAAAAGGATTATAAGAAAATATTATGAACAACTATATGCAAACAAATTAGACAACAAGGATAAAATGAATACATTCCTAGAAACTCAATACTAAATTGGGAAGAATCAGAGAATCTGAATATCCAAATTACACCTAGTAAAATTGAAGCAGTAATTGTAAAACACCCAAAACAAAATCCCTGGATGAGATGGCTTCACAGGTGAATTTTCCAAGAAGAACTAACACCTCTCCTTCTAAAACTATTTCATAAAATTCAAGAGGAGGGAAGGCTCCCAAACTCATTTTTGGGGCCAATTTTATCCTAACTCAAAACCCAGATAAAGACACTACAAGAAAAGAAAAAGTCCAATATTCCTGATGAACATACATGCTAAAATCCTCAACAAAATATTAGCAAAGCAAATGCAGCAATACATCAAAAAGATCATATACCATTTTCAAGTGGGATTTATTCGGGGAATGCAAAGTTGGTACAACATTTGCAAGTCAGTTAATTTGATTCACTACATAAACAAAATGAAGGATAAAACCACATGCTCATATCAATAGATGCAAAAAAAAAAAAGCACTTGATAAAATCCAGCACCCATTTATGATAAAATCTACCAGCAAAGTGAGTCGAGAGGGAAAATATCTCAAGGTAATAAAGGCTATATATGACAAACCCACTGCCAGGATTACGATACTCAATGGGCAAAAACTATAAGCATTCTCCTTTGGCATCCAAAAGGCATCCAAATTGGAAAGGAAGAAGTAAAACTGTCTTTATGTTCAGATGACATGATAGATACTGTACATAGAGAACCCCAAAGATTCCACCAAGAAATTACTAGAACTGATAAATGAATTCAGCAAAGTAGCAGGATATAAAATTAATATCCAGAAATCACTTGCATTTTATATGCCAATAACAAACTAACAGAAAGGAAAACTTAGAAAACAATTCAATTCACAATTGTTACAAAAAGAATAAAATACCTAGGAATAAATCTAACAAAGGATGTAAAAGACCTGTACTCAAAAATTATAAGACACTGTAGAAAGAAAGTTAAGATGATACAAATAAGTGGAAACATATACCATGTTCAAAGACAGAAAGAATAAACATCATTAGAATGTCTATACTATAAGACACTGTAGAAAGAAAGTTAAGATGATACAAATAAGTGGAAACACATACCATGTTCAAAGACAGAAAGAATAAACATCATTAGAATGTCTATACTACCCAAAGCAATCTATAGATTCAATGCAATTTCTATCAAGATTCCAATGATGTATGTCACAAAACTAGGACAAATATTTCATAAATTCATATGGAATCACAAAAGGCCTCACATAGCAACAGCAATCCTGAGAAAGAAGAACAAATTTGGAGAAATCACACCACCTAATATCATACTATACTATAAGGTCATAGTAATCAAAAAAGCATGGTACTAGCATAAAAACAGACACAGAGATCAATGGAACACAATAGAGAGCTCAGAAATAAACCCACACCTTTATAGTCAATTAATATTGGACAGAGGAAGCAAGCACATATATTGAGTTAAAGATAGTTTATTCAATAAATGGCATCAGGAAAAGTGGACAAATACATACAGAAAAAATGAAAGTAGACCACCTTCTTACACTACATACAGGAATAAGTTAAAATGGATCAAAGACTTAAATGTTAGATCTAAACCATAATAATCCTAGATGAAAACACTAGCATCAAATTCTTGGACATTGCGTTTAGCTGTATTTTATCAGATGTATATTCCCAGGCAACAGAAACAAAAGAAAAATAAACAATGGTACATCAAACTAAAAAGTTTTTGCACAGCAAAGGAGACCAGCAACAAAATAAAAAGATAGCCCACAGAATGGGAGGACATATTCACTGATACATCTGATAAGGGGTTGATATCCAAAATTTATAAAGTACTTACAAAACTCAACATAAAAAAAAACAAAATTAAAAACAAGTAACCCAATTAAAAAATGGGCAAAGGACCTAAATAGACACTTCTCTAGGGAGGATGTACAGATGGCCAATAGTCATGTGAAAAGATGCTCAACATCATTAGTCATCAGAGAAATGCAAATTAAAACCACAGTGAGATACCATCTCACACCTGTCAGAATGGCTATCATCAATAGATCAACAAACAGCAAGTGCTTGTGAGGATGTGGAGAAAGTGGAACCTTTTTGCACTGTTGGTGGGAATGAAGATTGGTGCAGCCATTGTGGAAAGTAGTATGGAGACACCTCAAAAAAATGAAAAATGTATATGCCCCTTGACCCAGTGATCCCACTTCTGGGAATATATCCAAAGAAACCTGAAACACTCAGTCTAAATAACATAAGTACCTGTATGTTCATTGAATTGTTATTTATTATCACTAAGATATGGAAGCAGCCTGTGTCTATCAGTAGATGAGTGGGTAAAAAAACTATGGAATACTAGTTGGCTGAAAAAAAGGAAGAAAATTTGACCTTTTGCAACAGTATGGATGGACCTGGAGAACATTATGCTAAGTGAAATAAGCCAATCAGAAAAAGACAAGTACAAAATAATTTCACTCACAAGTGAAATCTAATGAATACACTGAACTAACAAGGAAAATAGAGACAGACTAATAGATAGAGAACAGGATGACAGCTAAGGGATGGAATGGGGGAAGTTAGGAGGTTAAGGGTTTGAGCAAAAAAAGACTCATGGACACGGACAACAATGTAGTGATTGTGGTAGGGAGAAGTATAAGGAGACTAACTGGTAATGGAAAAAACAATAAAAAATTTAAAAAAGAAAAAACCTAACTCATAACAATAATACCTCATTCACTCTACTTCAATGATAAAACTCAGGAGGTCTTAGGATGAATAAAATAATGTTCTCATGAACAAATCTGACAGTAACCAGAGGGGAGGTGGGAGAAGATAATAGGGAGAGGGGGAAGGGTTTTCAGGAACATGTATAAAGGACATGCACAAAACTGAAGGTGGGTAGGATCAAGGATGGGAAGTGAGGATGGCTGGGGTTGGGGGAGTAGTGGTGGGGAAATGTAGACAACTGTACTTGAACAACAATAAAAAAGGTAAAAAAATATTTAAATAGTGTTCTCATGCTTCCTGAAATTTCATAAACGTGACATAAACAAATCAGCTAGAGAGACTAGATCTTCCCAATTTGCCCAGTATTTTTCTGGTTTTAGCAATGAGAGTCCAACTTCCCAGGAAATCTCTCAGTTCTACGTAAACTAGGACAGTTGGTAATGGTAGTGTGGACTGTGAAGGCTGCTTAACTGGTACCATTGTCCTTCACCATATAAATTTTGAGTAGATGTTACAAAGCAGAGAATTAGAATATACATCATAGGAAGCCTAGCAATAATACCCTTTCCTAAGGTCCTTGTTTTAACACTTAGCATCTTTGTGACTTTCAATATCCCAAACGAAGAATAACTCAGTAAAACCGGATCGAGGTGAAGAAATTAAGAGCTGCCAAGAAAGATATATACTACACATATCATTCAATCCGTTATGATTTTTTCCTCTATCTACAATGCTACAGAAAAGCCAGCTCCAGTTTTTCTGGGAAGACAGGCTAGGTCCTAAAGGGTAGGACCTTTATTAAGAGTTTGAGCTTGGGCCAATAAGGACCTTCTGCCAAAGTACCCATATAGCAGCCTCTTGTTCCTGGATAGTCTACGAGAAAAGCATCTCCAAGTAAATTTTCTGTGTTTAAGAGCATCAGTCCTAGCAGCAAATCTTGGAAAAAACAAAGACACTGGCTCATCTACACCTGGTAAATGGGCAGGTATATTTAACAACATCAGTAATAGGTATAGTAAATAAAGACCTACCATCATGAAAAAAAAATTGAAACAACCTCACTTTTTACAGTACATTTATTAAGCTGGGGACAGTGAAACAAGGAAGGGCTTAGGATAGAAGCAACAGGAGGGAGCCTGGGGGAGGCTGCTTTGGGTCACTGGAAAGTCAGAGAAAAGAAGGTCTTGATGATATGTTGAGGGTGTTAGCCTGGGGCGAGTTACCACTGCCCATTGCTCCCCTGGTTACAAGTCTTGTGGGGACACTTAGAATTTAGGTGATGTACATGTAAGAAGGAAAAAAGGTGTGGGTATGCTCACAAGAGGGAGAGTATGCAAAAACAGTTTTAAACCACCACGTGAAAAATCCATATTATGTTAAAAGCAAACAACCACTCAGCTGCATTCACATATTCTGACAATAAGTATTTCTTTTGTGCCTATTAAATGCCAGATACTACTCTCAATGCTTGGAAGGGGTAAAAATCAATAAGAGAATATATGAATGTGCTAAAAGCATTATGTTCAAAGTGATATGAGGCAGAAATGAACTCTGACATAGAAACCTCAAAGTAGGAACCAAATGTGTTAAGAAAACTAGGGAGAAAAGAGCCTTCCAGGAAGAACAAATGTCACATACAATGGTAAGGTCAAATGGGTTGGTGTTCTAGAGGAGTCTCAAATAATTTTCTATGGAAGTAACATAGCATGGGATAGACAAGCTATGGGTTAGACCAGAAAAACAAAGAGCTTTTGAAATTATGTTGAACAGTAGTTTTTCACATCTGTGTCAACAATATAATAGATATGTGGTAGCTATTCCAAGAGCCAAGCAAGCAGTGTTGTTCCTTTTCGGACCCATCCCCAACATACAGTGCCACAAGGTAGCACTGTGGGTTGCCCCACTCTGGTGAATACCTAAGGCTCCACCCCTCACTATGTAACAGGTGCCTCAGGACAAAGAAATATGGCCCAAATGAAAGAACAGATGAAAGCTCCAAAAATGAAATTAAGTAATAAAGAGATAACCAACCTATCAGACACACAGTTCAAAACACTGGTAATCAGGATGCTCACAGAAATGGTCGAGTATGGTTGCAAAACAGAGGAAAAAGTGAGATTTACGCAAAGTGAAATAGAGAAAAATATAGAGGGAACCAACAGTTAACTAAAGGAAACAGGGACTCAAATCAATTTGGAACAGAAGGGAGAAATAAACATTCAATGGAACAGAATGAAGAGACAAGAATCCAAAAAAAATGAGGAGAGGTTAAGGAACCTCTGGAACAATTTTAAATGTTCTAACATCTGAATCATAGGGGTGCCAAAAGGAGAAGAGGAAGAGCAAGAAATTGAAAACTTATTTCAAAAAATAATGAAGGAAAACTTCTCCAATCTGGCAAAGGAAATAGACTTCCAGGAAGTCCAGAAAGCTCAGAGAGTCCCAAAGAAGTTGGATCCAAAAAAGCACACACCAAGGCACATCATATTTACATTACCCAAGATTAAACATATGGAGAGAATCTTAAAAGCAGCAACAGAAAAGGAGATAGTTACGTACAAAGTAGTTCCCATAAGACTATCAGCTGATTTCTCAAAAGAAACCTTGCAGACAAGAAGGGCCTGGAAAGAAGTATTCCACATCATGAATGGCAAGGACTTATATCCTCTATCCAGCAAAGCTTTTGTTTAGAATGGGAGGGCAGATAAAGTACTTCCCAGATAAGGTAAAGTTCAAGGAGTTTATAATTGCCAAGGCCTTATTATATGAAATGTTAAAGGGATTTATTTAAGAAAAAGAAGATAAAAAATATGAACAGTAAAATGACAACAAACTCACAACTATCAACAACAGAAGCTAAAAGCAAAAGCAAAAAAAAAAAAGCAAACAACTAGTACAGGAACAGAATCACAGAAATGGAGATCACATGGAGGGTTACCAGCAGGGAGCTTGGGGGAGACTAAGGGAAAAGGTACAGGGAATAAGTAACATAAATGGTAGGTACAGAATAGAGAGGGGGGGGTTAAAAATAGTGTGGGAAATGGAGAAGCTAAGGAACTTATATGTATGACCCATGGACATGAGCTAAGGTGGGGAATGCTGGTAGGGTGGGTGGTGAAGGGCAGAAGAGAGTAAAGGGGAGAAATAAAATGGGACAACTATAATAGCATAATCAATAAAATATATTCAAAATAATAATGCTAAAAATTAATTTATTAAGCACTTACTATGTTGCATGCACTGTGCTATAAACTTCAGTTTTTTTCTCGTTGGCATAGTTAATCAACTGCTACAAAAAATAAATACATTTTCCAAAACAAAAATAAAATTAATGAGAAGAGTGGCAATGTTTTACATTCTTTTTAAAAATTTTTCCTTACTTTATAAGATATAATTGGCATATAACACTGTATAAGTTCAAGTACATACAATGTGATTATACCTATTGCCATAGTAAGATCAGTTAACATGTTAATGACCTCACATAGTTACCTTTTTATTATTATTATTTTTTGAGGTAAGAACTTCCAAGTGTACAATACAGCATTGTTAACTACAGTCACTGTGCATTGCATCAGGTCCCCAGAACTTCCTCATCTTACAACCAGAAGTTGACACCCTTTGTCCAACATCCCCCTGTTTCTCTCACCCCTTTATGCCCCTGGCAACCACCAATCTATTTTCTGCTTGATATCATTTTGGATTCCACATATAAGTGAAATCATATGATACTTGTCTCTCTCTGATTTATTTCACTT
The DNA here is from genome assembly GCA_004027735.1 of Carollia perspicillata. Classification (NCBI taxonomy): domain Eukaryota; kingdom Metazoa; phylum Chordata; class Mammalia; order Chiroptera; family Phyllostomidae; genus Carollia; species Carollia perspicillata. Next base: position 1,477 of record PVKM010018876.1, on the reverse strand, counting down.
AACATATGCCCTCAAGGTTCATCCACGTCATTACAAATGGCAAGATTTTCTTCTTTCTCACGTCTAAATAATATTCCATTGTGTGTGTATATGCGTGTCAAATTGTTTTATTCATTTATCCATGCACAAACAATTAATGCTGCAATGAACATGGTGGTCACAGATGCATTGTATATCTCTTCGAGGTAGTGATTTTATTTTCTTCGGAAATATACCCAGAAGTAGAATTGTTGATTCATATGACTACTATTTTTAATTTTTTGAGAAACCTCCATTCTATTTTCTATAGCAGTTGTACCAATTTATATTTCTATCCACAGTGGGGAAGTAAATTTGCATTCCCACCCAAATGCTGGATAGCCTTCAGTTTTGCCCCTCCAGGAAGTGTGGCCGCAGATGCACAGTAGCCACGAAGCACATCCTATGGCCCACCGATGCAAAGAGCGATGCCAGCAACCATGCCCAAATCCGGAGCATAATGCCTGGCCCCAGATAACCATAAAGCTTCAACATGGATCCTGAGCAGCCTTAGAGCCTAGTCTACAGTACCACCCAACTATAGAACCCAGAGTACCACCCTGCTCCCCAGCAGAGGTTCCCACAGAGTTCTGCTCAATTGTTGCATACCGTCTGCAGACTCACCCAGGCAGAGAGCCCAGCCAGCAACTCCATTCAGTTAGACAGCACAGCCTGCAGCCCCACTCAACCAGGGAGCCCAGACGATAACCCCTCCTGACTGCAAAACTCAGCCATGGCACCCTCCCCACTGAACTCACAGCACAGACAGTTACCTTGCCCAACTAATACCCAAACAGCAAGCCCTGTCTTATTTAGTACCTCAAAGTGAGCTGACAGGTGAAGGTCCTTCCCTGCCAAAACAAACCTATAAAGTTTGTGAGGAAACTGTACTCATATGCATGGTCACCAATATAAGGGTATAAGGATCACAAAGAATTGGGTAAACGTGACACTACCAAAGGAAATAAAGATCCAAAAACTGACCTTAAGAAATTAAAGATGTATGAAGATGTATAAAGATGTAAAGATGTATGACAGAGAATTCAGAATAATCCTTTCTTATCCACTTTTTAAATTTTTTTTATTGTTTATGCTATTATAGTTGTCCCAATGTTTTCTCTTTTCCCCGCAGCCTCCTCTTCCCACAGTCAGTCCCCACACTGCCGTTCATGTCTATGGTTGATGCCTATCTGTTTTTGTCTAATCCCTTCATCTTTCAACTAGTCCCTGTCTCCCCACTCCCATCTTATACCTGTCAGTCTGTTCCTTGTTTCTGTGCCTCTGATTTTATTTTGCTCTTTAGTTTATCTTGTTCCTTAGATTATGGTTATAAGTGAGATCATATGGTATTTGTCTTTTACTGATTAGCTTATTTCACTTAACATAATGTTCTCTAGTTCCATCCATGCTGTCACAAAGGTTAAGAATTCCTTCTTTTTCACTGCTGTGTAGTGTTCCA